>CAEFZX010029774.1:0-26742 GCA_903066825.1 Alfaro cultratus
TTTTTTTTTTTTCAACACAAAAACCCAAAATAAAAAAAATTTTTTGCACCGTTTTTAAATTTTTAAAATTTTTTTTTTTTTATAACAAAATTTTTAAAAAAAAAAAAAAAAAAAAAAAAAAAAAAAGGTCTAGGGACTAGATTATGTTATTCTAATCCAAGATCAAGTGGACATGTAATGTCTAGTGATTCCGGAGTTTCTTTACTTTTAATAACTGGAGATTTCCAAAAAGTCATGCAGCCTTGTGTTGGCTTCTTTCCATCCTCCACCCTTTAAGTCTTTGCACGCCATCTTATCCAACCCTGTTCCTCATGACAGGGTTGTGACAACAGAATGCTGGGCTCTGCTTTAACTGCAGAAGGAAGAAAGTCTTTATGGCAAGTCTTGTGTCTAATTTTTATCAATAACGCAAAGCAAAAAAAAAAACAAAAAAAAAAAAAAAAAACACTCATTTGACTCTCAGAATCTGTGGAAAAGAAGTCTGCACTCTATTCCTCTACTTCTCCACGGACCTGTCTCTGCACGCCAGCCTGACGTCTCCAGACTCTGTTTACAGTGTAGGGAAGGTTTTTCCATGTCAGCCCTCTAACAGCACAGAAGACAGTCTTCAGGCATTTATAGTAAGTAAAACATGCTGGGGCTTATGCCAAGAAAATTCTGCTAAATGATCCTGTCGACACTTACATCCTGTGTTTACTTCTACAGATGTTGTCAATCTTAATGATGTTTATCAAAGATGTTATCTTTAAATGTGCAATTTGCCCTACAGATTAATATAGCCTGGATTTTATCTTAGCTTAAAGCCTAAGATAAGTGCAAATGAATTGGTTTTACATAACATAATTTATGGTTTTGGTGACATCTATAAGTAGAAAGAAATTAAAAATTCATGCAACATTTTCTTCATTCTTTTGATGTATAAATGTCCACAGGTATGAGTGTCTGTTGCATCTTCAGCAGATTTTCTAAATATTTCCAGCTGCTTTTCAGCTTAAGGTTTAGAGTTAATACACAACATACTGTATATATAAATATTTAGAAACTGTTCTTGACCCATTGAAATATCTTTACTCCTTTAATGCGACATTAAATGTCAAGTCAATATCCAACTATTCACATAATCCAACTTTTTGGACCTGTTCAGATCCAAAAAGCTGAAAATGGCTGTGCACATTCAAATAAAGATACAGTTTATTGGGAATATATCTGCAAAAACAAGCTAGTAATGAGAAGCAAATACAATTGCCTATCGTATTTAGCATCTGTGTAAAAAAAAAAAATTATATACTACACTAACATCAAAAAGAGCTGATTAGATATGATCGAGAACCTAGGATAAGAAATTTGAGCCAGACCAACATTAAGTGACGAGTGACTAAAAGAGCAGCTTTTCAACACAAGTTACAAAGTGGGATGAAACAAATATACTTCTTAAAACTTCCCATCTCTAGTTTGCCACAACTAAAACTGTGACGAACAAGAATAAACTAGAACAAGAATAAACTAGAAAACGACTACTGATTTACCTCAGTTGGGGCCTCGTTAAAAAAAAAACTAAATAAAAAAATTCTGTTAAATTACAAACCTGTATCATCTTCTTTTAAATATATAAAAATAACCTAAAAGTTTGATTCACATTTCGGTTTTTAGGGGGGAAAAAACTGATGCAAAATATACAATTGTAAGCTAACTAAAGTCTGGACACTGGATGAATCTGCTTTCAAAGGGTCGGGACGGAGAGAATGATGACCCTGCAAAATAAAAGCTCAGTTGGTCTGCAAACTGAATGGATATGCAGCTGTCAGTGCTTTCTCTTCAGGACTTTTTGGCTTTCCAATGCAAACACTGTAAAACCACTTAAGAACAAAACACGGGGACATTCCATTAGTGTGCACCAACAGCATGGCAGAAACACTCCTAAAAAACAAATACGAGAATGAAAGCACCTGTGTTCCCTTTGCACAAATACTTCACAGACATTTGGAACAATGAAGCAAATCAAAGAGACGACGGACATGAAGAACGATTCGAGTCTACACAGATCTGAGTACTGTCAGTTTTATAGGTGAACTACGTGGAACCCAAAAGAAAACAGTTCTTTATCCCCAGTTTAGACAGTGAAACCAGTTAGTTTATAGCACCCCGATGAGCCATTGCGCTAAGCACACATTTCCCTGGGATGTTTCTCACATAAATCCTGCGCTGCTCTGCAGGAGATAAAACCAGGAGCACTTATTCACAAAAGTCCAACCCGGTTGCTCTAGGGGAAGAAATCTTGAATACACAAAACCAGTCCTGAAAAGAAATATAAGCTGGATGAGTAAAGAAAGCTCAGTCAGTTCTTGTGTGAGAGGCTATCGAGGGTGAAATAAGAACTCCTGCACACACCCGCCCACTCAAACTTTTCGACTCTCAGAGCTAAAGGCCAAATTGGAGCACTCGTAACTTAGCAGAGGGCCTCCTCTGGCATGGGTGGACAGGCCAGCTGTAAACACATTTGTGTCATTTCCTCTCGGATTACTAAGGCGGTCGAGTTCAGGGAATGCATTACTAAGGTTTTTCGCTTCGTTTTGTCTCGAAGCAAAGGACTCCAAAGTTGAACTGCAGTCAAAAACCTCACACACCAAATGTCAAGGTAAAGCCACTCCATCAGTCCTTTACATTGAGCATCTTCGCAACTGCACAGGTACAAACTCGCATGGATAGATTTACAAATTCTCTGGCACAACTCAAGAAGAAGTCTGCTCGTTGTTTTCACTGATAAGTGAAAACAGGAAATCGTCTGTGAGATGTGTGCCCACGGCTAATGAACGGGTCTCTGTTTACACCAAGAATGTAAGCTCTGAGGCGGGATTCATGCCTCCCAGTCGCCTCAACTGAGAAGGTTTTGTGACATAAATTTTTACCTTCTTTACGGTCAGGCCTCTCTATGGAGAGTCAGAGCAGAGATTTCTGTGACTGAGCTCATTGACGGCAAAGATAAAATCTGTCATTCAAAAGGTGATGCCAAATGCACAGCAGCTCAGCAGAAAAAAAATCAAGAACTGTTGGTTTCCTATCCATTTATGCACAGGTAATCCCAAAGCAATTCCAAATATCTAAAGAACAGGAAGCACCGTCCCAATTCATCAAATTGGTCTCAAATCCATAGGACGCTGCATCAATAACCTCATTTTATAATCGGCAAAATAATCTCCCACTTAAATTTATTCATGTTTTTTTTTAATGACTAATCAAAAAATAGCAAGAGCATAAAATTAACACTTAATTGAGCATTTATCAACAAATGCTTTTTTTCTTGGTCAACTATCAAATCACTGTGTTTCCCAGTTCTGTGGAAACAATAATTAAAATGAAGCGTCTTGTTGAACGACAAAAACTCCCAATTTCCAACATGTTAGTCAATGGTTTGCAAAATAAAAGTCAAAATACATCAACTAGAGCTCCACAAGATATTGTGCCATAATCAATCAATATCACATCTGAAACTTTTGAAACTGGAATATACTTCAGGCATAATGTATAAATATTTATGGCCAGCTAAAAAGTTAAAAACGTATGTATATTTTTAATGGTTAAGATACTTTAGTAAGTTAAGTTAAGCAGATTCATCCAGATACTTAAGTTCACAAAAAGTGGTGGGGATATTGTGATGATGGAGGAAAAAAAGTTAGGGATATGAGTTTTTTTTAGATCAGATTATATTTTGGTCAATTTACCAAGTTACAAGAAAAGAAAGAAAAATGAGACGGTATTTTACAAACCAATAGTTTACGGAAAAAAAGGCACATGCTGAAGTCAAGGCTTAATTTTAAATTATGTCTACCCAATACTCAGCAATAATTTTCTAGTGTCTAGAAAATAAAAAACTACATAGCAAGTTTATATCCACAGACAAAGTGAAAAAACTTCATAGTGTGAGACAGAAAAGCAACAACAGACCATTTTCAAGGTTTCCACGGCAGTCTTGACTTTTATGAAAAGTTCAAACACACAGGAGTATCCAGGCCACGGTCAAGCACGGTAAACCAGGAACTCTACATGTCAATCTGTTTCCATGGTAACTAGACGATTAAATTTACTTAGGTAAACACGAGTAAAAAGAACAAGATATTTGAGCTACACTGAAGTTTGGGAGCTTGACATGAGTTGAAATTTTCAATTAAAGAAAACCATTTCTTGTGGAATGAAGCACCAACAGCAAATCTAAGCTCCCAATACACAAAACTGTGTCCTACAATAAAGTCAGATTGTTTCCCAGAAATAAAAGTTTATAAGATGTAGTCAATGCAAACGCAAGCCGCACTTTGAGGTGACTTGTTAATGAATGTTTAACACTATTAAACAAGAAGAGAAAACCCCCTGGGCAGCGACAGAGGAAGGTAGTCACACTGAAAAGGTATAGTCTGTTTTATAGACAGGCCAGGTGTTCAGCACCACCCAGGATCACACCAGAGTGAGCCTATTTCAGCTTATGTCCAGTTCCAGAGGAAGGGAAAAGTGGCTTCAGGCACCAGTCTAATTGGTAAGTGTGAGTGTTCCTGCAAAAACATTAATTCACTGCTTCTGTGCAGAATTAAAAATCTACAAATGTGTGTACTCTGGTTACACACAACAAAAATCAACAGCAATTAGAAAAAGTAATCTAAGAAATCCTGACTGGTTCCATCAACTTATTTGGAATCAATGAAATACAACACAAAACCAAAAAATTTCTTCAAATACAAATATATATGTGCTGTGTACAGTGTGTATTTTAAGCCCACAGCCAATAATACATCATGGAAAATGAAAGTAAAAACAAGACTTAGTACTGCTCTAAAGGAGTATAAGCATGCTGCTTACTCAGGTGTGTGCTGTCAAGAGCTAAATCTGAAAATAATCCTATCATAGACTGAGTCACATCCTGATGTAAAAACCCCACTAGGCTTAATTCATGACTTGTAAGCTCTTGTAAATGCCTCATAGATGGGGTGTCACATGAATTCAGTAGCATGACTGGAGAGACAGTACCTTGATGAAAAGTTGTTGCGCTACCTGAATTTCTCCATATCTTATGTTTTCAATCCATTTATTTAGATTTGATGAGACAGACACAAAGTAGTGCATATTTGTGTAGCGAACGTAAAACAATACATGGTTTTCAGTATTTTATACTAAGAAAGCTCCTCTGCATCAATAGTTTGAAGAACCAATTACCGCATTTACAGCTGAAAGTCTTTTTGATGAATGTCTCTAGCAGGTTTACACATCTAGAGGCTGAAATCTTTGCCAACAATTTGTGTAAGAGATGGAGTTCAGTCAAATTGGATTGAATGACATTTCAACTCTGAAGCACACATTCTCAATTGAATTTTGATCTGAACTTTGACTTGGCCATTCAAAAACTGATATGTACCAATCTAAACTTATCAAGCCCTGCTTGAATGTTTGGTGCTGTTGTCCCGTTGGAAGGTGAATCTATCAACTTTTTATTATTATTTTTAGGCTTTTAAAAGTTTAATAAATTTTTCCTCATAAATTAACTTTCCCTTGGCATTCCTCATAAGAGTCAAACTTGTGACATGCAGAGCTAATAGTTGTTCTGGGACTCTTTACTATGTACGGTGTTCCCTCTTTTTCGTCATGCTTTTTGCTCACTAAAGGATCTCTAATAAACCCTACGACCATGACAGAGCACTCATACTGAGATTAAATTACACACAGGTGGACCTTATTTACTAATTAGTTTGCTCATGGAGAAGGCCGGATGCACAGGTTATATTTGAAAGTGTTAACAGTGAAAGAGGCTGACAAAACAACAATTTTTACCATTTTAATTGTAAAAAGAGTATCGAAAATATGTTTTAGAGATCAACAACGACTACAACAGAAGTGTGTGGGTGTTTTACAGTGACTGAAACTCACAGTATGACTGTTCTGTTGGGGAAGGAGTCCGCAGGCAACACCTGATGGAGCTCCATGTTGCTGCAGACCACCTTCCTGTCGGATGCCGGGCTTTTCCCTCCGCTCTTCGGCCCTTCGTCGGAGGTTTTGCAGGCGAACGGCACCGCGGAGCCACGGAGGCCACTCAGCAGCAAAACCACCACCAACTGCAGCCAGTCCAGACTCATTTCTTTTTTTTCCGCCCTTTTCTTTTTCTTTAACCCCAGACTCGACTAGTGGAAACCCGGCTGCTGCATTTGGAAACGAGGAGGAATGCTCTGGTACTAAACAGGGCGAAGGAGCAGCTCGGACGGGGCTAACAATACAGAAACCTCAGCCTGTGTGTTGTTTGGCTCCAACGAGCCTTCCCTCTCCATTTCCCGCAAGGTTTTTCGTCTTCGCTCGACGCTGCTCCAATCCGACAGAGGTGTGCTTCTTTGTTTGAAGGGAGGGGGGCAGACTCATTTATAATTCCCATCCCGTCCTGGTGTGGCGGTCATTTTATTTGGACTGTAAAAAGCCAGACAACCTGGTAAAAGCAACATTCTCGCAGGTTATAGCCCCTCTTTGTTACCCATACAGCCTGTCTCCAGGTCACACTGCTGTCTTTTCCAGGGGAAGCAGCTGAACACACATTCCAGGTTATTCACTCAGGAAATGTCTTCGTGGTTAAAAAAAAAGAAGAAAAAAACTCGCATCAACTTCCAAGCGGTTTGATAAGCTTTCTAATCAAAATACTAAGTCAGCGTTTACTTTGAACAACAAGAAAATAATCCGACAGCACACTTGGACAAGTTCTTTACCTCCGGAATAGTTTTAAGGAAAAAACAAAACGCTAAAAACTGCTTATAAAACACAGTCAAGTCGATATAATTGTTTGAAATGAGTCGTCCACACAAAGTTCGGTCCTTATCTCTTCTTCGTCCTGTCTCGGTGTTCCACTGTGATCAATCACAGTCAGATTCCAAACTATATCCGGTCGGCCTTTCAGAGTAAAAGCAGGAGTGGAAATAGATGGTCCTTTGCAAATAAGCTGGTGCAAAAATTATGAACTTCAATTTAAAAAAAATACGTTTCTCATGAAATTTGTAATACAAGACTAATGAAAAATTACACCATCCAGAATAGCCACAAAAAATCTGTTCAGAGTTAAATGGTCTGCACTTGTATAGCTCTTTACCAAGTTCCCAAAGCCCTTCACACTACATTCAGTCATTCACACACTGATGTTTGTAGGCTACTGGATTGTAGCCACATCTGCCCTGTGGGAGTCTGACAAAGGTCAGGCTGCCATTCACTAAGGGCCACCGGGCCCTTTAACAGAGCAGGGACCAAACTGACAACCTACCGATTGTAGGATGAACTCCAACCACAGTTGCCAGTATGCCAGGCTCTTAACAAAGAAAAGAGGATTCTGAGGCAAAGGGGAAAGTAAATGTAAATATCAGTACATTTGAGAACAATGGCAGGATACTGAAGAATAATATGTACATTTTTGAGTTTGAAGAAATTTTTTAGAAAGTAATTTTCCTTTCAGCAAATAAATAAATTGAATAAATTAATCAAATAATTGTATTAATCCTAACCAGCCTAAAAGAGGAAAGCTTTAGCTTGAGTTTGTGTCAGACAAACATGCTTTAAAACATTTGTTGTTTTAAAGCACATACCTGCTTTCAGCTGCAACGTTGATATAACTTATCTTCATTTTTTTAAATATTTTTGCTGACATAATTTGTGATATTTCTCAAGTAAAAACTGGAATTATGTTTAAATTCAGTTTGGAAATATATATATATATATATATATAGAACAAAAAACAATAATTGAATATGATACAGATGTGCTTGCTTGTGATAACACAATCCTTTGTAAGATTTCACTCAGGAGACTGAGTTGTTAAACGACAATTTGTTAAAGCTAACTAGTTAAAGCTAGCTAACTTGTTGTTAATTTAAAAAGAATACTACTGAAAGAAAATCTGTTGGATTTGGAAATGGGGGATAAAAATAAATAAAATTTAAATGTACCTTTTGTAAAGTATTTACTATTTGTCGCTCTTAAATATTGAAGTGCTGGGGTTTTTTTGGGTTTTTTTTAGATCTTGATTCTAGTGACCTTGGAGTAAGTTCCTCTTGGTAAGGATTGTAAAATCTGAACCAGCTCTCCAAAAAATGTGGTTAAGCCCAGTTAATTTATGATTTAATTAAACACGGACTGTTACATTTTGTGTATTGAGTCAGATTGTAAAAGACGATGTCCTTTAATAAATGAAATCATGCTTTAAAAAAAGAAAAAAGCCAGGAGTAACTATCCACATCTAAACTCCTCTTTAACCAGTTCATAAAATTCTGTAGACAACTCTCTCCATGTTTGAGGCCAACTTTCTGGACTTTCACTCAACTAGAAGGAATTTTCATGCTTTTCTTTTTGGTGCCTCTATTTGAACAACTGATTCTTTATCTACCCCTGCTCCTCCCTTTTATCTGAGTGCAAAAACAGGTTCTGTCTAGCCTGCTGTCGCCATGACAGATGAAGTCACATGGGGTCTTAAAATCCCAGACTCTGAATGCAAAGAATAGGGGAGGAGAAACATTAACTGATACGGTTTTGATAGTTCAGGCTTTTTTTTTTGCACTGTGTATTTTCTTTTGTTATGCTCATGCTTAGTTGATCCTTAAATCCACAGAAATGTAAACAAGTGGACAATACTAAACCAATACTTTTAACTTTGCAGAATGTCTGAGGCCAAAGACTCAGCTTTGATCACACAATGTGACAGTATAAACTGTACCTTATTGAAGTATTTATACGCCTCTAGCATGTTAAAATGTTCTCACATAACAACCACAAAATTCTTTGTACTATATTGGGCTTTTATGTAGAAAACCAGCACAGAGTAGTGCATATGGTGGAAGGGAAATTACACCTGGTTGTTTTCAGATTTATTTACAAATGGAAATCCAAGAATTGCAAGGTATATCTTTGTTCTTTCAATGTGTAAAACCATCATTCGCTGCAACTAAAAGTTACTTGAAGATGTGCCTCTACCAGCTTTGCACACTTGTCAGGTTTAATGGGCACTATCAATTTCCCACAATTGCCACACAATCTTAAAGGTGTACTGTAGACTTTAACTGAGTCATTCTAAACCATAAACACAGACTTGTTATTTAAGACTGTTGACATGCTGGAAAGTGAACCTCTGCCCCAGTCTCAATGCAACCATGTCTAGCAACTCTGCCTCTGCCATAGAAACTTACCCCCACAGCATGATGCTGCCAACACCACGTTTCATGTTGGGAAGGGGACGTCTTGGGTAAAGTAGTTTTAATACATGGCTCAAGTCAAATTGCTAACAGAAATGAGTTTGTGGTCCCTTACTCCCTCCCTCTCATGCATCTGGCTTTGATGTATCTCATACTATTAAAACTGTTTTTCTCTTATAACCAGCTCAGTTGGAGTTTGAACCGAATATTAAACAAAATTAAACAAGTGTTGCAATTGATTCACTCTGTAGATTGATTTTTTAAAATTTGAACAGATTTATTTAATATAATCTTAAATGCTTATCTGAGTTTGTAGCCTTTTAAAATGTTCTGGCATAACTTTAGTTGTAGACAATGCAAATAAACTGAATATAATTAAGATGAAATTATCTTTGATATCTTCTATTCTTTTATATATTCAGAAAAAGAATACGTACAAATATTAGGCGAACTATATTAGATTGATTGCAGTATTGCTGCTGCTGCAAAAAAGAGTAAAAGTAAATTAATATGAAACCTGGTGTGTCCCCTTGTGGGCAGAGGTTGCAATTGCAGGAACCGGTGACCTCTACTGTTTTTTATTTATTAGTATTTAATGAAAGATAATTTAATGGCATTTTATTAAATTGATAATTGACTGCAATTTTATTGATTAAACCCTCGCTGCATGTTATGGCTGTAAATATGGTTTAAAAGTGAAATTCAAAACTTATGTACGCTATCCATGACGAATCACACTATTCATAACTGCTTTATTTCTATTGCTGCTAATGGAAACAGTTCCTTAACGTTTCTCATTTTTATTTTTACAGCCATGTTTTCAATTTTATAAATTATATTGTTTGATGCAAATAAAGTAACATGCGACTGTGACAAAATAACTTATTTTTTAGGATTCTTTTTGGATAAATTATAAATCTAATCGAGTTAAGTCTAACACGTAATTGGGATCAGTCTCATTTACATTTCTCCATGTGACTTTGTGACCACATCCCTCCCCAATCCTGGGAATTTTGGCTCTTTTTATGATCCGTATCATTCTGTTCGCCTCAGCAAAAACAGTTAATCGTTTAATCTGATGGTAGCATCCTGGTTTCTGAACATGACTTTGTGGTTTGAAATTTTAAATAATTTACTATTCCAGCTCATCCTTTGCTATTTTTTCCTACGTTTCTTGGGGCATGTTTGTGATAAAACTTCACAAAAAGTTCCTTAAGATATTTACTTAGTAAGACAGCAATCTTTCCAGCTCAGAATGAGAGAAAGACAAGCCGCCAAACACTAAATAATAAACTATATGGTGAACAAATGCAACGCTGTAGCCAGACAAGCATTCCGCGGACCTTCGGATCTCATCGTTCACCCGAAAGAGTAAGCACACATAGCCGGCTCGGCCACGGACGACACAGAGCTCTTCCTGTGACAAAAACGACTGCATTGTCCGATTGAGACCAGCGTGGTATTCTCCAACAGACAATGAAAGATAGACCACACCTTTCTACGTACATTACTGAAAGATATATTCGGTTTTAAACGATATAAGCCAGCGAGATAGAGAGAGTACGGCAGCTAAGAAAACATGTTCCCGCGAGACTTTGCTTGGGGAGCGGCAACATCTGCGTACCAAATAGAAGGTAAACACAGCCACGAGACTTTAACTTTGTTCTAGCTAGCTGATTAGCTTTTGTGAGAATGCTTGTCTCATTTAAGTTCAGTTTAAGCAAATACGGGAAGCTAAATGCATGTAGGTCTTTATACACAGGCTGATAAACATTCAACTTATTAAAATGAGTATTAAATTAATGAATTTCACGGGTTTTATACGATTACCAACTTCAATCTTGTCTTACAGAACTGGTCGGAAGAGTGCAAAATGATCTAACCAATCTATTGCAGTCTGTAACATTACAGTTGCAATAGAATCATCAGAGTCGAGGAAGAGTTTACTTTATTTATGATGCACTTTAAAAAAAAAACAGGTTGCACGACGTGGTTCACAGCAATAAGATAATTGTCTTATTTTGTATTTTAAGAGAGTATAATTTCATTAAATAAAATTCTAAGTTTTAAAAAAGTAGTTTTGTGAATAAAATAAAAGTGGACATTAAAAGCATTAAACTGAGATGTCAAACTGCATCCAAGTTTTCCAGGTAAATTAAAATAATTGCAATTGCAAGCTGGTTTTTAGGACCAACAGATGCAATAATGTACAGAAATATAAAATCATATATGTTCAGTCATTAAAACTCAGTTCAGTTCCATTGTATTTCAGTTCAGTTCCAGATTTTATTTTGGCTATAATCACATTCAATTTACAATATAAAAAACCACACTTTTAGAAGTAGTTTCTTTTCATGTTAGTACCTTCAGTGCCTTCTTCTGTATATGTTCTGGTTTAGGTGGATGGCAAACAGATGGAAAGGGACCAAGTATTTGGGACACATTTTGTCATGAAAAATGTCGAGTTTTTGGAAATCAAAATGGAGATGTGGCCTGTAACAGCTATGAGCTGTGGGAGAAAGACCTGGAATGCATCCAACAGGTTGGCCTGACACACTATCGCCTGTCTCTGTCTTGGGCACGCCTCCTGCCTGATGGGACTATGCGAAATGTCAACCAGAAAGGTAATACCATATTCTTAAAAGACTGATAGCAGAATAAAACCCAACTCTAAAGAGGGTGATTTCAATATAGTTTTTCTCCAACAGGCGTGCAGTACTATAACAGAGTGATAGATGACTTGCTGGCATGCAATGTATCCCCAATGGTCACTCTGTACCACTTTGACCTCCCCCAAGCAATTCAAGACCTTGGAGGATGGAAATCACCTGGTACAGCAACTCTCTTCGATAACTACGCCAAGTTCTGTTTCCAGACGTTTGGGGATCGGGTCAAACTCTGGATCACCATCAATGAGCCACAAGTGTGTGCCAAACTAGGTCATGAAGTTGGTATCCATGCACCGGGGCTGAAAGAAAAAGGCACCGCTGCTTACCTGGTGGGGCACAACATGCTGCGAGCTCACGCTATGGCCTGGCACAGCTACAACACCGCATACAGGATAACGCAGAATGGTGCAGTGTCTTTGGCCCTCAACAGCGACTGGCTTGAGCCGTTAGAGCCAGGTCGTAGTGAAGACGTCACCTCTGCAGAACGTGACCTCATCTTCACTCTGGGGTGGTTTGCCTGGCCTGTGTTTGTTACCGGAGATTATCCAGAATTGATGAGATCTTCCATAGAAACTCAGTCCAAGATGATGGGATACAGTGGTGACTTGAGGCTTCCCAGGTTTTCGGTTGATGACCCTCCCATTTTAGGAACTGCTGACTTCTTTGCACTGAACTACTACACATCCCGGAAGGTCAAGTCAGGAGGATGCAGCGATCAGATGTTGAGTATGAAGAGGGACTTGGATGCAGAAGAGATTTTAGATCCATCCTGGCCCATTTGTGGGGTGCCATGGTTGGCTGTTTTCCCAAATGGCTTAAGGAAACTTCTTAAATATATAAAGGTAAAATAAAACTTCATCCCTTTCAATAATCACCTACAGAAGCACAATGATGCTTCATTAGTGCTGTCACATCGTGTGAAACTGTTACTTTGTTGGAAAAAAGTGTTTGCAAACGAGCAATTTCCTGCAGTTGTGCCTCGTCACAGGCCATTAGCTTGAACCTGGCGCTGTTAAAAGCAGCCAATCTGTCTCCTCTCTGAATGCCTGACAACCGTGATGCCTTGCTTGACAAAAACATTTACCCTGTGACTTTCCAGGATGTCTTCAACAACCCGACAATCTACATCACGGAGAATGGTTTCGCTCAGGTCGGCCGGCTGCAAATTGAGGATGTTGAACGATGCACGTTTTACAAAAGCACCATTTTGGAAGTGGCTAAAGGTAGTATTGATAATTGCTCTGTAGTGAAGAAAACATTTTTCAAACCAGTGAAAAAATGTGAATTGAAGGAGTTTAGTTAAGTTGTAGTTGTCCAACATGGAAATTAAGTTTGAGAGTAAATCTTGCACAGATTTTTAAAGTAATCCTCAGTAAGTGCTCACACACTGTAGTAACAGTATACTTGAACTCAGTTTAGCTTTAGTTTTTGTTGAAAGCTGAGGATCTTAGCATATTTCTTTAGCAACACCCAGAATTCACATGATTACATTTTTTCAATGTCTTATGCTGATTTATTGAAATTAGGGCAACCAATGGTCAGTATATTTGTTTCTTTATTCGTTTTTGATCCATAACTATAAGATGTTTAGGTCTGTGAAATCAAAGGAGAACAAAAAAGTACACCCTTTTATGCATCATTGCTTTGGTCTTCACCTCACCATATTTGAATCTCATTTCAAGAGTAAACCTCACTGTTCCCACCATGTCTTTATTAAGTAAAGACAAAGTATTTCTTTAAAAAAAAAATTAAAGAAATTTGGAACAAAGTTTTAAACACCTTTAGATCTTTTGGGGGATGTAATTTCTTTTTACCTTGACAGTACTTGTTCTTCCCTCTGCAGCAGTTTATCGAAGGTTTTCGTTAGGTGGAATTCTGCATTTTCTTTTTAAACAGAATTTCTTGAATAAGCAATACATTTATGAGGTTGTGGAACAGAAGAATTAAGCTTGATACCAGTGACTGGCCTGTGCCTAGTCCAGGGATAAGAATCATCTACAGTCCAAAGAGCCATTTTGCCCCAGCTAAATAAAACAAGTTTTAAGCTGCAAATGTACCACAGCCTTTTGAGAAAGCTGTGGTACAGTCCAGTGACAATATGCAACAGTAACATTGCAATAACATAATTTCAGAATATCATGCAACTCTGTATACTGTATTATAAAACTTCCCAGCATGCTCTCTGCATATAATTATCTAAGCAATTATATATCCTGTTATATATCCTAAAACTGCATGGTGATAGTCTTCTGACTTGTTTAAACCTATGAGTGAAAATTTAATCAAAGAATATAAAAATTAAAAAGTCCCATATTTTATGTCCCTCTTATGTTTTGTGTTTAGCTATAGAAGAGGATGAGGTCAACGTCCGTGGGTATTTTGCATGGTCACTGATGGACAACTTTGAATGGGCTGATGGATTCAGCGTTCGTTTCGGACTGTTCCATGTCGACTTTTCCGATGCCGAGCTGAGACGAACCATTTACCAGTCTGGGAGGGAATATGCGAAGATCATCTCAAAATACAAATCTGTCTGAGCCACATGAGAAGGAGTTGGCAAAGTGGATGTTAATGATTTTTTTAATGCTGACTATTACAGCAGGGTGATTAAGAAATACAAGAAGCATTTTGTAAGTGTGGAGTTTATGGTACAGAAAGTAAAGATTTGTTGAGCTCATATGATTCCACCTTAAAACTCTTTGATTTTGGAGATCTATCCTGGTATTATTGGGGGTCTATGTATATATTTGAGATTTTATGTGTAATTTTTAACATAAATTATAATTAGTTAATGATAATAATTAACAATAGTCTTGCAGACTGTTATTAATTATACCCACTTATACTTGCAGGGTCATGGACATACACCCAAACGAATCTAATCTAAGATTAGTTAATTTTCTAAAACCTGGTAAATCCAACAATGTAGAAGAATCAACATGATTTTCCCTTGGAGATTTAAGAGCCTGCTGTATCTATTTGCCATAAAGATTGAGATGATGATGCATTTAAGGACATATTTAGTAAGAAAGAGTAAGAGCTTTTAGAAATGAGGACGCTGATGGCATCTGTGATGCTACACTGCCACCTTGTGGTTAAAACAGGAAGTACAGCTCAGAATTAAACCCCTCAACTCCTTGTGTCACAATTCACAATATTGTGTGACATGATGTGGTGATTTATGACATGTTGGATAAACAATACACAAGTGAAGCAGCTCTCTAACCACAATACATCTTACATTTACCACAATTAATATTAGGGCTTCAATGTGAAGAAAAATGCCATTTATATTCTGAGTAGAGGGGGCAGGGCTATGTTTGCATTAATAAGCATGGTGTGTATCGTGACATCCAGTTGGCTGTGCTCATTGTTTTCAACAGATGTGAATAATACCCTCGTGCCCCGTTTCCATCTACGTCAAGACAAGTGAGAATCTCTTTTGTCTTGTGATGAATAACAAGCTCATAGTGGAAACATGAATAATGCTGGTGCTGCTGTGTGCATCACAATTTCTTTGCAGGATCACTTGAGGACAAAGTTGAGCCACATGTAGTCTTTCAGCACTTATTGGCGCACCTGAAACCTGATCTTGTGAGGGAGTCGATCAACTGTAATGTTTTTTTAAGGTTTGATAAATGCCTAAAAAACATGCTTCTTACAACAGATCGCTTTCGTTTGATTTTTAAATTGCATGACAAATCTAAAGACTCTAGATATTTTTCTGAAGAAGGATCAGAAAGTATCTGTATCTTTCTAAATGTGCATGAGCAACTCGAATGTATTGCATGTTTTACATTTATTTGCTGTATCTTAAAAAGGCACATGAGGTTGACGACCTTTATATGTTCTATTTGAGTAACAGAAAGCCAAATAAAACAGAGAATTTTGTTAACACTTGAAAGGACAGGTGACGTACAAAATATTTTAGAAATCTGTTGTGTTTTTAATGATCTGATTTCTGTATGCAAGCTAAAAACCTCCACTTTGTCTTGCTTCTAAAAGCTCTCACAAGCATCCTGTTTAGTAAAACAAAGAATGGGAACAAAATATAGTAAATATTTCTTTAAAGCACAAGAGTATGACCTTTGGGAATGTATGAACTGCACAAGCACAAAGATTAGCATTATGTGAACTAAAAGCTGAAAAAAACTGGAAGGAATAATAAAAAAAAAAATGCATCAGAATCAACATCATAAGTCAAGTAGCTTTGAATCAGGCTTCCCTTGACTCATTCTTCCAGCTCTTCTGAATTCCCAGCTAGGAGTTGATTAGTAATTCCAGGAGCTGTCTCCCAGTATTGATGGATTCCATCTTCTATCACTGCGTAGAAGTACCTGCCATAGGTGGAAGAACCTCAACTGCTGCTGAATTGATTGAATGAAATATGAGCGAGAAGTTACCCCGCACTTAGCGAATGTTGAAAATTAGTCATTTGAAAAGGAGCTGGAGAATAATATGTGCCTATTGCTACTCTGAGAGCTTAAAACATTAATTAGCATTTAAATAATTCACACTTAGAGTGTCTTCTAACAGCCCAAATGTGAACGTTCGACTTCAATTCATTACGTTCCGGCGAAATTTACCCTGATTATAGGCCGTGATGAAGAAAGCCGCAGAACGAGCCGTTTCCAAATGTGCTCTCCAATTAAATGTCAGATATATCATGTGTATAGATGTGCTGCCCTTGACAATAAATTGGCACGTTTAATTGCAACGTTCAATCACATTCGCCGGCGGAGATCTCTCACCCCCCTGAAAAACACTGAGGGGGCTCATTTGTATTTGACCAAACTTAACTCATTGTGGTTTGGCAGACGCTATGAAATATTCAATAACTGGAGAATTCATTGAGTCAGGACCAATATTATTAGGTTAATTTGTAATAATCAACTACTGTCGTTGGGAGTGGTGCTGACTGATGTGTGGGTGCAGAACTTACAGGTGCAAAGTGTGCGAGTTTTAGAAAATAATTGCCCCTTTTTCTATTTACTGATTACTCTCTTATGTGGATCCCCCGGAGGGATGCTATAATTAGATTGTTGCTTCAATATCCAGATGATGCGATGTGTGCCACTCCCTTTCTCTGGAGCACAGACACAAATCTCTTCCCTCTTCTCCTTTGTCTCGGTCTCTCAGTCAGCTGGTGAGGGACCTGCGAGAGCCCCCAAACCACCACTCAGCCCATCCTTGTGCCTCTCCCCCTATCCCTCTTCCCCCTTCTCTCTTGCTGTTTTTCTTCCACTCTTCAACTCATCATCTTCCCCTTTCCTAATCGCATTGCTCATTTCCCATTGACAAGTGAGAATGAGACGGAGATGGGTGAAAAAAAAATAAGAGCACAAACTTTTTAAATCCCATTGACCTACTTTGCCAGACATTTCTCTGGGAATTCACATTAGCCAAAAGAAAAAGGCTGAAGAAGAAATGTTTCTCTTTTTCCCCCACTGCTGCTTCTGTCTTCCTCAAAAACTCTCGTCTTTCTCTTTCAGCTGGAGGCCATTTTCCTCGCATCCTGAATCCACTAACAGCACATTATACAAGCGGATAAACGCCTTACAGTGGCACAGCCGACACTTTGGAGCGCTGTCGCCACTTCCTGCAGTGGTGTAAGAAGCATGACACTGGAGATAGAAGAAGATGCTGTGGGAGAGGGACCTTTTCGTGATTGATGGATTTTGGTGGCTGAGACAAAAGTGAGGGGGGATTAAAGCTACCAGGCCTCGAAGACTTAATGCCAGTCCCATACTGAGAGCCTTGTAGAAGCAGAGAGAATAAACGGAAAGGAAGACAATTTTAAGTCCTTTGTTTTAAGTCACCTCCCTCAGGGAGAGCAGATGACCCTGCTAATGACTGTCAAAACTCCCAACTCCCTTGAGTGTGATGGTGCTGCGCTGTGGGAGGGGGTTCACAGACCTGCCTGAAAAATTGAAAGCTCCTGGAATACTCAGCTCTCCTTGGGTGCTCCGCTGGGGGTGCACATGCAGAGATTGGTATTCTGGGTGGGAAATGTGCATGGTGGGTAAACCCAGCAGTGGTAGCGATGGAGAACCCCCCTTCTGAGCGGTGTGTGTGCGTGTGTGTGTGTGTGTTATGGTGACCATTCATCCTAATGCTGTGTTTCATGGGAAAACTTCAGGAGAGTATATGCGTGCAAAAGCAGGGAAGCAATGAGAGACTTTATAAAACCTTTAGAGCTGAGGTGAACATACCTATTAGACTGGATGGTTAACAGATTTGGACGCAAGCAGAGAGACTCATGACATAGATATACCTCCATGCTCCCAAACCACAAACACAGAAAATCATCAATAAAGACTAAAAATTTTATAAATTTAAGAAAATACCCAATCTGCATTTTAAAGCTGTTAAACTCACTATGTCGTTAAAGCAGTCACTATGTTGTGACATTATGTAAAACAGATAAGCTGTGAAAAATTCAGTCACCTCGGCTTCCTCTTTGTGGCCCTACATCCACCTGTGGAAATAACTTATTATTAGTGGAAATCTGTCCATTTCTGGAGTTCTCAGCCTTTGTATGGAAGGATGAAGTGCAGCAGAGAGCATGTGGGAGGGACCTGTAAGGTGTGCTTGTTCAAGTTTTCAGTTTTCCCAGAAGTCCCTACTGTAGTTTTAACATTCAAGTTTTGTCCTGGGTTCCATTTAAATCCCACTTCTCTTCAGCTCACTTATGTTTTCAGTAGGATGCATTTCTGAGTAATTTGAGTTTGGTGAGACATTTGGCAATATGTTTTGGATCATTATCCACTCACCTTTTTAAAATATTCTGGTCCTTCAAAAGGTTAGTTAAGCCATTCTCTCCAAAGTCAGAAACTTTGCTAGAGAAACAGGCCCATATCATCACATATCTTTTAATTTACTTAAAATTTGGCCCTTTTTCCCAAATATTTATTTGTTTCATGCTAGATTCACATGGAGTGTTTGTTGCTGAAAAATCTGACTCGTAGTAAAATCTCATCAATGCACACTTTAAATGACCGGTTCTAGAGTTTAGAAAAGAAAAATGTATCCCCCTCCCCAGCATGCCTCCTGAACAACCAGTGCTTTTCCCATTTTGAAGAGTGGTTAAAAGTAATGGTCCTCTGTGTCACATGATTTTACTTCTACTGGAGAAACAGGAAGTACTGGAATTGCCTATAAACTTAGAGAATCATTAAAGAAATACCTCAGTATGAGATTATTCTCCTGCAAAAAACAATGCATTTACCTAAAGGCCTTTCACATTACGAGGAGGGCTCATCATTGTGGCGAATGCAGCCTGTTCTTGAAACAAGCTCATTTTTTGATGTTCCCCCTCAAACAACAAGTGGTTCCTTTAAAAAAAAAAAGAAAAAGAAAAAAAGGCTGCAAGTTAAGGCCATTTGAAGAGGATGAGCTTAGAGCAGCAGCATGGGAGAGGGAACAACAGAGTGTGTGGACTAATTAACTCAAAGTGTTGTAAGACATGCTCCTTTCTCACCCGTGTTGTCACTCAGGGTGTGAGTGGCACTAATGAGAGAATTATCTAGACTCAGAAGCTGGTAACACATTCAAATGAACGCTGGCTGACCTGACCTGTAAGATTGGCTTTTTAATCTTACCACTTAATACCAATCAGACCTGATTTCTCATGTGCCCACACTGGGAGAACCCCTTGCTCCAAGCGTCACTATCCACTTGCTTCCCCGCCCCACTGTTGATCTTAGGTGGTGTTAATTGTCTTGGATTACTTCAGGGCTTCTGTTGATAATGTGCAGAGAATCTCAGGTGTGCAGGACGGGGCTTCTGAAGTCTATGAATGCTTCTATGTGTGGTTCAAAGTCCCTTATCATGAAAACACAACTGAGGATTAAGAAGGTTAATAAGGTCACGGGTCTGCAACAAAAGTCTGCGACATACAATAGTGTTTTTGAATTGTTAAATTAGCATAATCATCATCCGCTGGTGTTCAAACACAAGACCGACCTGCTGCGCTCAGTCAGAGCCATACAAACACTCCGCAGGGGGCGGGTTGGGAGAAAATTTGATAATTACCTGCTGGTATCACTGATTTAAGCATTCATACTCAACCAAATAAGCCTGCGTTTCTAATTGGATCAAGGTATTTTCAGTTTTGTTGTGATGATGCTTCTCAGCCAGACAGCACTGCACTAGTGGGAGACATTAGCAGTAAAGCTTTTCAAGTCTAAGGGCTGCACCTATTTTCTTGTGTTTTGCCAAGTGCTTCAGGTAACAAATAGCAGATCAGCTCTAGTTCAAGGGAATTTATGAAATAATATGTGCATTTTGGTGCCTTTTGGGAAGACTTTCATTGTTGTAAATCCTCTGGTGTGCTTAGAATGCTTAATTCTTTCCTGAGAGCAATGTATGCTGTATAAACTCACAAATGAAGCTTCTGAGGGTCAGTACATCCAGGTCTGCAGCCTTCCACCACCTGTTCTCCATATTAAAGGACATGTTTAGACTTGACTTTTTCAAACAGTTCAAAACTACTCCGGATATGTTTGGATGAGGCACATTCCAAACATACAACTATTTCTAATTAGAAGTTGTGTTTGTGATACATTTTACCTATTCAAATATGATTTAAATAAATACTATATTCTGCAGCTGTGGTGATAATAAGAAGTAATAGCATAGTCATGAAGTGCAAATCAAACAATACATGGTTTTCAACATTTGTGACAGTACAAAATCTGCAAATTGTTGCATGTATTTGTATTCAGCCCCCTCAGTTAGTACATTGTAGAACCTCTTTTCGCTGCATTTAAAGCTGCAACCATGTCTCTAACAGCTTTGCACATATAGAGACCAAGATTTAAATTTTTTAAGTCTTGCCACAAATTAGCTATTGGATGCAGGTCTGGAATTTAACACACATGAATATGATTTGATCTAAACCATTCCATTGTAGCTCTGGCTACAATGAATGTTTGGGGTTTTTGTCTTGCTTGAAGGTAAATATCCGCAACAGTTTTATGTATTTTTGCTGCCTCTAGTAGGTTTTCTTCCAGAATTGTCCCATATTTAGCTTCATCATTATTCCCATCAACTCTGACTTCATCCTCATTCCTGCTGGAGAAAACCATGCCACGTCAGAGTGAGGATGGTGTGTTTAGGATGATGTACCACGGTAGTTTTCTTCCACTCACAGGGTTTTAAACATATGCCCAAAACATATGCACTAGTTTTATCTATTTAGAGCACTTTCCTCCTTCCTAATTGTTGGCCATGTCCTCTTCATTTGACAAACTTTAGCCAAATTGTTTTGGGGGAGCTATTTCCATTTGTGGATGATGAGTTGAACAGTACTTTATGAAATATCGTAAGCATGGCATATTGCTTTGTGCCAATTGCTTGCACTGGATTGTATTTAGATATCTGAAAACAAATGCACGCCACATTTTTAGAATTTTATGTGTAAATGATTTTGAAAGCCATAATGTCATTTTATTTTCACTCTGCTTTGCGGTGGTCTGTCGCATATAAACCCAACAGACTATGCTCCAGTTCATGGTTGTAAGCCAACAAAGAGTGAAAAAGCTCAAGAGGTGCACATATTATAGTTCTTGTATGTGTCCTCAGTGTCAAAACATTACAAGTGAAAAGTTTTGTTGCTTGTGTAGAGGCAGGTATACAGCATTCAGTTGCATGTTACCAAGGCAGGTGCGCTGCACGAAGCATCTTTACATCAGCTGTTTACAGCTACCTACACAGCAAACAATGAAGAGCTGCCAGAATGTTGCATCATCTGTGCGTGTTTTGGAGTTGCAGCTTCTCTCTAGCACAGGCCCATTGTCATGCAGGGATTCAGGTAACGGATCCAGTCGTCACTCAAATGCCTGATGGCTGCTCCTATCTGGCCCGACGGTGACTGATGACTGGAGTGGGGAATGGAGGGGTGTGTGTGCTAAAAGCAGACGAGTGTGTTACACCAAAGAGGAGGAGAGGGAAGAAAGATGCCACCCTGACTGTGGGCTTGGTTAGCTGTGTTCACTGACCATGGCTGTGAGCCACACTGGAGTCACTGAGCATCACAAGGACAGCAGTCTTGACCTGATGGATCAGTTGTTACATGAACAGCATGACAATAACACCAGAATAGAAATACTGCATGTCGTGTTTCTATGAAACATAAAACAGTGGCTTAGAAACTTTTCCATCAAGAGATGGAAGAACTGAAGTAAAGTACATTCCTGGTATTCACCAGTCATCTGCAAATAGCTCAAATCTGTGAATACTTGGGAGACCCTCT
This sequence comes from Alfaro cultratus, assembly GCA_903066825.1. NCBI lineage: Eukaryota > Metazoa > Chordata > Actinopteri > Cyprinodontiformes > Poeciliidae > Alfaro > Alfaro cultratus. The sequence goes on from CAEFZX010029774.1 coordinate 22,116, forward strand.
AAAAATCCTTATAACAGCCTAATTTAATAGTTCAAACATCAAATAAACCTTAGGATGTATTGGTATGCAGAGTGGAAACCATCTTGGCACAATCACAAAAGCTAACATCTTTAGTATTACTTATTTTGGCCGTTGAGGTACAGCCAATCAGCACCTGGGAAAAAAATGGTGTTCTAGGATTGGCTGCTTTATCAATATCATATCAAGGAATATTGTCCTGGATATTTCAGCTTCACACGCTCCATTTAATTTGAATATTTTAGAAATGGCTTTCTGAAAACAATCTGCAAATGAATTATTTTCTTTGAATAATTCGGAGTCATGCTCCACAGGAAAATATACAAATACTGAACTGCAAATAGGCCGGAGTTCACTGTGTATAAAAGTATTGCTAAGTGTATTAACAATTCAGCACTGCTATATAAAATCAATACTTGGATGATCCTAAGTCTATCCTGTCCTGGGCTGTCTTATGAAAAGCTCAACAAAAGAAATTTTATTCTTTTTAAGAAAGCACCCAACTGGTGAAATGGGAACACACTGGTGAGAAGTATATATTTAATTATGGGAGGGGTCCAAATTTTTAATTTTGAAATGCCTCTGTAAAGTTATAATGTGTGTTCCATGTTTTTAAGAATCCGGCAAAATAGATTGTATATGTACACTTGAACTGTATGGATCTGTCTGTTTTTTTGAGTCTGGTGTTCTGGAAAATCAATACCAGACCATCGAAGCTGCTGTGCCCTCCACATACGAACTGAATAGAAGGGGAGGAGACTGGGACCAGTAGTGTGCACAAAATGGATGCGATGCAAATGAAACCAAATGACATAAGAATCAATTTAGCTTATTGAAACAAATGAGAACAGCTCAGCCCTACCATGACTCCAGTTCCCTTTTTTCCCTCGCTTTCTCTTCCCCTCTCCTCCTCCTCCCTTCTCTATTTTTTGGCCTCCCCATTGTTATTGTAATTAACCTACTCTCCCCAAACCGCCTGACCTTCCCTCTCACAAACACAGCCTATCTCTTTTTGCAACCCTGTCCCTGCCTAGGTTCCCTTTTACTCTAATGAAAAAGTCTGCGAGGTTCCCAGGTAAAAATGTTCGTGCTGAAATAGTGATTCATGGGCCTGGGTGGCAGGCTAAAAGGCATGGGATATCAGCCCCACGACACATTTAGGGAAGGGTATTCCACAAATGACTGCCAAAACCCCCATAGTTCATACACACACCCCATGAAGCTGTAATGACTTACTGTCAATTCCCCTTAAAAGTATGCTCTTCTGTTTATAAACTCTTCTCGCCCTTCTTTCATAGAATTCCAATAACCAAAATGGACTTCTGTCTGAATGACCTTAGAGATAAGTGATTACAGCAATGCCCATTTCCTATAGTGATCCTATTGAGAATGGCGCTCTTTTCTTTAAGCGAAGGCCACATGGATGCCGGGGATCCTAGTCCCTGGTGTGGAAAGGGCATTATGCAAGGGTCCAGGGGGATGGATCAATAGCTATAGAGAGCGACGGGGTCACGATGGAATCAATGTGCTGGACAAACGACCTCTAGCTGCCTCCCGCACCTTCCGAGCCACTTGACACCTGAGGCGATCTTTACCGGAACGTCCTCTGCTGAAATGCCACGGAGCCATGGGCGACTGAGCAGTCACTCATGCAGAGCTCTCGAATCAAGCGGCGTATGCAAACTCGGTCTGCTTGTCATCCAAAGTGAAAGGCCTTGGCTTACTGTTGCTACATAAACAAAACTCATGCACCTGAGAATGTCAATTACCCATCCCCTGCACCTTTGAAAGGGCCTTTCCTCAATGGCCAAATTGGGATTAATATGGGGTGGGTGGGGGCCAGCGTAGAGGTGACTCTCTGTCATTACAGCTCAGAGAGAGAAAGCCAAATGTGGCACACAGAATAAGAACAGTGGGCCGGCTTGATCGTTCCCCTATTGCCCTGCACGCCGCTTTGCATAAGCAGCAAAAGGCGCTGATGAAAACAAGTGGCGGTTTTAGGTTGGGAGCAGACATCCAGAAAATGAGCTTACTCCCCCGTCCACCTTTCTCTTCTTACCCTTCCGCTGGGCCGCATAATTCAGAAGAGCTATCTTGTGGAAATGTCATCGTGTGGTGGTGATGGAGCAAGCACTGTGACAGAATACCGTAGCGTCTCCGGGGACGGGACCCTCGCCGTGCTCGGCACGCCCGACTTGGCCTGACCTTGCAGGTGCTGATGTATGCAACCACATTGGTTTCAACAAATGGACAACGGTCGTGTCGTCTTTCTGTGAAGGTTTTTTAGCTACCACCGGTGCATCTTTTTTTCCTCTCTCTTTTGGGTTCATGGAAAGGTGCTGCATATTTCAACGTGAGGCTTTATACAGCGGCTTATAAAAGTATTCTAACTTTTCAGTATCTTTATTTACATATGGAAATCTGAAGAGAGAGGTACTTTGTGCAGGTCTGACTTTGTGTAATATGGATGAATCTAGCTGTTTTGTCCTGTCTGCTTGTGAGATAGTGAACATTGAGTGAACAGGCATCGTTACATAGACCAAGAAAAACATGAATTAGGAATAATGCTGTGGAGACGCTTAAAGAAGGTTCCAGTCATCAAACCTGCTTTATAATCTATTTTGAATGAGGTAAACATCAGCCCATCTGGCCCAAATCTTAATCCAATTGAGAATCTTTAACAAGACAGAAAATTTGTTTCACAAATTCTCTCCATGCAATCTAATTTAGAATGGTTAAAAATTGCTGTCTCTAGATGTCTAAAGTTGTTATCGATCAATGCCACATGATAACTGTCAAAATTTTACATTTTGATGCATATTTTTCTTTTACTTTACAATTATGCATCATATTGTGTTGGTCTATAACCTAAAATCTCAATCACTACATTTAACTTTGTGGTTGCCATGTAGGAAAATATGAAAAAGTTAAAGGGGCATGAATATTTTTGCAAGCCACTGTATGCTTAAGGATATAGACGTCTTCCCGTTCTTTTTTGAATAGGTCAGTTCCCCGCTGTGCTTTCTCCTTTACGCATTCACTCCCCATTCTGCATTCATCTTGCCTGCTGACACATCTGACAACATGGTGCTGTATTGTTGTCCACCAACCCCCAGCTCTAAACCATCCTCAGCGTCAGAGGGCCGAGCCCGACTCCTCCCCCCCTTCTCTGTCTCCTTTAGAAAACTGATTATAAATGGTCAATTTGAAAATAGACTGGAAAGTCCCCAAGGCTGCTTGCCTTGTCAAATTGAAAAGAGACAAGGACAAGTCAGTCGACTTTCTCTCTGTCCGTACCTGTGATATTTTTGAGGCAGCGGGACGAGAGGGAACACATAACAAATTCTTCCCATGCTGAGCGAGCGAGGCGACGGGAAAGGATGACGAGGGAGGGTGAGGCTGCAGCAAGAGAAGGATCTTTAACATCTAGCCCTCAGCATTTATATCACAAGTTTCCACAAAGGGTCTATGGATCACTCCAGTGGGCTGGTGTTGGCAGTATCAGGAAAAGCCATAGGCTGTCAGGGAGTATGTGCTTTTCATATTTCACTGTAGACAGCTTTCTTGTCTGCCAGCCTCACTCACAGCAGCCTTTGAGGATAATATCTCCAAATCTCTCCTTGCCATGCTGAGAGGCTATTTTTAAGTAGATATTTATTTCGTTCATTCAATTTTTCTTTTTTTCTCCTCATCCCTTCCGTCCCACAGGTATTTCTTTGTGCTTCCGACTAGTGGGAAAATCAAAACACAACAGAAAAGCTCGGCTTGGAAGGAATTTCCATCAATGCTTTACAATTCTTTCTTCCATTTCAAGGAATTTGAATCATTCCTTCTCATCTTTCCAGGGATTTCTACACATTTATTTAACGGAGGAAAGGGAAGGAGGAAAAAATAAGAATTTGAGAGTCAGGAAAGAATCAAGAAAGCATGTGGTAGAGGAAGGAAGGAATAAATGGAGGATGGAAGGATGTAAACCAGGAAGGAAAAAAATAAGGATTGAAGGAAAGAATAAAGGAAGGAAGAGGTGTTGAAGGAAGAAGCAATTAAAGAAGGCTGAATGAAAAAAGAAGAGGCAAGCAGGAAAGAAAGGTAGGAAAAAAATATGAAAGATGATTAGTAAAACAAGAGCAAGGAAGGAAGTAATGAAGGAAGGAGCAAATTCAGGAGCTAAGGAGTGAAAAATTAAGGATCATCTAAAAGGGAAGATGAGCAAATAGGAGGAAGGAAAGAAAGAAGTAGGCACGGACGAAAGGCAGGAGCGAATGATGGAAGAAAAGACAGAAAAAGAAGCAAGCAAGGAAGGGCGGAAAGAGAGAATGAAGGAAGAAGGGAAGAAATGAAGGTTTAAAAAAGGTAATAATGGAGGATCAAAAGATGGAAAGGAAGAGGAAAAGGAAGAAGGAAAGAAGCAACAAAAGATAGAAGAAAGAAAGAAATAAGAAAGAACGACATAAAAATGATTGGAGGAAAGGGAAGGCAAGAGGAAAAATGGATATATATATATATATATATATATATATATATATATATATATATATATATATATATATAATAAACAATGCTATATCTTCTGTTTCAAACTAGCTCAAAATCAACCACACAAATGAAA
>CAEFZX010029776.1:0-23540 GCA_903066825.1 Alfaro cultratus
GTAAACCAAATTTACATATTTAAATGTGCTATACTGGTGCAAATTTATTAAATAAATTAGCAATTCAGCACATTTATTAGTGAAGGCAGCAGTGTTTCTCTGATCGGTACCGGCCGATATTAAACCCCAGATAGCTATTTCAAAACTGAACAAAAATGGATTGGTGCATCTTTAGGCTCCAGGAAATCAGACTGTTTTTGTTCTATGTCATTATACTGTTTGACACACTCAGAAAAAACGATTTAAGTTTAATATTTTAAAATAAAAACAAACCTGACGGTAATAAACTGGCTCAGTCTTCACTTTCTACTTCTCTCCTCCTCCTTTTGTGGCCCACATGTTAGCTATCTGTGCTAATTTGTCTAAATGAAGCTGTTTTGTAAAAGGAAATGACAGTTTGGAAGGGTGTAATTTTAGAAATGGCAGCGTCCCCCGTGGGATCCGTAGGCAGACTGTTGACTGGCAACAACGAGGCTCATCTGGGCCTCATTTTGCAGAGCCGAGAGAACAAATTACTCCACTGAACCTGCAAAACGAACCCGGACATCGAGGTTTCTCTAAGGTGAGAGAAAGGAAGCGAGCCTTTAACTGTAACAAAACCAACAGCTTACTTTACTAATTGAACCGTTTTAGTTGTTGCATGACTTTAAAGGGGTTAGAATTATGTGTAGGTGTTAACTTTAGTTGTTATTAAAATGCTATATGTACATCAAATATGACTTAACAGAAATTTTATGCTTTAAAATTGGGCCTCCGTCTCTTTAAAAACTCCTGCTTTTCCTGAAACTCCGTCTTCAGGAAATCAACACAACATTTCTCCTCTATCAAGACCTTAACAACATTTTTACCAGCACTGCAGTAAGTGTTTGCTAATTGCTGCTGGCTAGTCCGAAGGAGCTGAGTGTCACGAGGAAGGCGGAAGCTCTGAAACTGCAGATCCTTAAAGGCGGGGCTACGTCCACCCAGGCGTTTTGAACAGCTGAATGGTTGCCATGGCGATTATAGGATTTCTCAAACATGCATGTTTGAGAAGTTATAATGTTAACATTGTGTTAACATTATAACACAACGTTAAGTTCAAGAAAGTTGATTTGACATAATACTGCCCCTTTAACTTGTAAATATAAAATAAAATAAAATAAAAACATTCATGCTCATGGAGTTTTACTAACTTTAAGTAGATCAACTTTTCTACATCTAGTGAGTTCCTGTCTGTTATCTGCAAATGTAACATCTGTGATGACTCGATTTTTAGCTGTTACAAAATTCCCAAAGGTTTATGTTGGGACTTTAACCTATGAATATGCTTAGATTTAATTCAGCCTGTATTGTTTTGGATTGCAGAGTCTCCTGTGGACATTTACATTCCCAGCTGTAAGACAGATGGGATCTACTTGTTTGTTCTTCTGAAGGTGATTTATTGCACTGTAGTTTATTCAGGAGTGTCAGAGTAATGGGGGCTGAATTAAAATGGATTCTTTTCAGAGTTTAAGTAGGAAAAATGTTGAAAACTGGATCATTTTCCATCCATTTCACAGCTATGAATCACTTTGTGTTGCGTCATCACTTTAAAAGGCTGAAGTTTGTGGTTTCATTGGAAATAAATTAGAAAAATTAAGAGGTTTGAAAACTTTTTCAAGGCGCTGTATAGTTGCTTCTACTGTTGAAGTGGGTTGACTTTCTAAATTTAAAAAAAAAATTGGCTAAAAATTTTTTCAAGGGTTAAATAAATGGCAGAAAAAAATCAAATTCAGCCAAATAAAACAGGCAGCGATAAATCTTAAAAACATGCAGCGCTGCAGATGTTGGCTACGCTGAAATAAAATCGGTTCACATCAGTGAAAAGCTTCTCAATGGTCCTGATGGGAAAACAATCCCACACGTCGCACTGAGACATGAAACCCTTTTTCCCTGCTGATGGTGAGAGCAGATTTCTCCCAGCACTCGTTCGCTTTCCACCCGATGAAAAGACAAACACCGGTACGTCATCAGCTCCGACGGCGGTCCGCTCGTTAACGCGTAGCCTTTAACGAAGCGGCGAGCGAGCCAGGTGAGCGGGTCAGAGACGGTAAATCACCATGGCAACAGCAGCTGCAATAAATGTGTCCGCTCCTCGTAATCCTCCAGATCGTCGTGAAATGCAAAGACACCAGAAAAATAGTAAATATCAGAGCTGGAGAACGAAAGAGGAGGCAAAAAAACAAAGATCTGATCTCTGCACATAAACTTTCCAAGGAAAGTTTTCAAACTTTTCCAGCACCAAACTTTGGAAATAAAAACTTAACTCACTGTTAAGTGATATAATTTATTACTGCTGTTAAGGTTCCTACAGAGTATTAGAGCCATACGAATGAAAAACTTTATTATGAGAACAACGTAATTAAATTAGAAGAATAAAATCCTAAATTTACAAGAATAAAGTCAGAATATTACAAGAATAAAATTGAAAAATTACGAGAATAAAGTCGCAATAATATCAGAATAAGGTCATAAAGTTCAGAAAATTAAGTCATAATAATATGACACATTATGACTTTATTCTCATAATATATATTTTGTTATTTTATTAACGTATAATACAGCAACGTGTTCCACCTCAGGAACATTTTAAACTAAAATATAGTAAAATTTTATGTTTTGAAATGTGACACATATAAACCTGACTGATCTGAGAGGAAAACTAATTTAGCAAAAAAAATTAATAAAATAAATCCCCCAATTTTAATAACATTGTTTAATGTATAAAATATAAGATGATCTATAAGCCATTAGGAATAATAAATATTCATTACCTGTTAACTAAATGACCTTTCTTAGAAATTTTAATCTCCAATTTGTCTTTCAGCAAATAAAAATAATTTTTGTAATTCTAACTAACCAAAAACAGGAAAAGTTCAGTTTCTTGTTTTAGAAAATGAGAAAAAATGTATCTGTGTCTGAAAATATCTGGTTCTCAACTGTAAATAATGTAAATATCAAGAACTTTCCAGTACTTTGTACAGAAAATCCAAGCACTTTCCAAACCTGGAAAACGCCTAAACGAAACTCCAGCCTTTTCAAGGATTTTCTGCAGCTGGTGAACCGGTTGATAAAGGAGCCGACCGGATCAGAAATGCTCTCACATGAGCTGAAGGTGAAAAACGACTCGAGCCAGAGGAGTCGAAGCTGAGCCATGTTTGACTTTTCAAACACGTGGGCTTCGTTTTGGCGAGATGAGCCGCATTCCTGGCCTGACAGCCACAGAACGGGCCAAAAACCAATTTAGGTCTCCGCAGAACATGAGGCTTTAAAAAGAAATGACTCAAAGACTAATCTGCTGAAAGGCGGTGGTAGATTATTGCCTCAAAAGTAAGTGAGAAAAAGGGGAAACAATCCAGAAGAGAAAGGCTGGATATTCGTTCAGGTAGATGTGAATCAGATTCTTTCTATCTGATTACTCCTCCACCATGTTAGAGAGCATATTTAATGGACTGCAAGGCCACCAGCGAGAGGTTTGGTGAGAAGGTAGCAGCTGTTTCTGATTATTGGGAAATGGAAAAATAATGTAAAACCATTTGAAGCTCCATGACAGATCTCCCCTCACCAGGGTGACACATAAAACATCTCGCCAATAAGCGTTTCTCCGTCAAACTCTGACTCATATTTCACTGGGATTTAAGTTTAAGTATAAGGGCTGGACAATCAATCAATAACATATAAATCAATAGATAATATGTTTGATAGAACCTTCCAGAACCGCGCAGCATTCTAGGCAGAGTAAAGGCCTAAAATGCTAACTCTTCGGTTACCTAGCAACCCACTCATTGTGTGGTTGCCTAGCAACGGCCTGCAGCGTAACTGTGCCGCAGTTTAAAGTTCCACCACTTAAATTTAAAAAAAAACAACGGCGTGGAGTGAATAACGGTGGCAGTTTGGCAGAATTTCTGATATTTTAAACTAAAAACTAATAAATAATTATTGATAGACTGATATAAAACGCTTATATTGTGATATGAGCGTTTTATATCACAATAAACAATATTGTTTATTGTTAATAGGAAAAGTGTGTTTTGTTGTTGTTATTTTAATAAGCTGCAAAACACTTGACATTTTTTCTAAGACTGAAACTAAAGATTATTTTAGTAACTGATTATTCGGAAGATTAATTGCATCAAAAAAAAATGGCACATTCTATACTTTTTTCATTTAACCACTTCTAAAAATGCATTAAAATTTGCAAATGAAGAAATAATTAAATTCCTTTTGATAAAAGAAGAAAATAAACATTGCATTGCCTAAAACCCAATAAAATAGCATTCCTTTAGTGAATTTGAATTGGGTGAAGCTAAAACTAAACCACCTGAGGAGTTAAAACATAATTATATACAAAGCTGTTTTTATCTTAAATGCAAACCGTATAAATATTTTGGTTTAATTGGTGCTCTGAATAATGGCCTGTTATTTAGTCTGTATACTCCAGTTGAAATTAGTTTCAATTGATTAATCGCGATCAATCGTTTCAGGCCTACTTTTTTTCCATCACAATGGGGCATTTGTGTGTAATATTTTGAGGAATAAGATTAATTTAATTCAATTTGGAATAAGGCTGTAACATGACACAATGTTGAAGAAGTGAATACTTTCGGGATGCACTGTATTTCACCTTAAAATCGGATAAAATTCACTTTAATCGCCGGTCTGGACGCAAGTCAACAAGAAGTAAATATCAGGCTAATTTCGACATAATATAAATGCATTTCGCTTTGTAACAGCAAATACTGACTTGTTGAACTGGAAGCCAAAACATGAAGAAGACCATTTTTCCACTCTTCTTTGACATGTTGTCTATTTACAAAGGACAACCAGCTGTTTCTTACTGGAACTGCAGATTATGTTGGAGGGAACACAAGATGCCAACCTTTCAACTGAGTTTTCCAGCAAAAGTCAATTAGACTCCTCCCAAATACTTTCCATAAGTATTTTCCCTCATCTCCAATCCGAAGGGGAAAAAATGAAGGCTGTAGCCATAGTTTCCCATTTGCCTGGTTGGTTCAGAAGAAAAGAAACAAAACAGAACTAAACAGGTCAAACAACCACAGAAGTACAAGACATCTCATGAAAACAGGCCAGATTAGACAGCTGGGGAGTCTCAGCAGACAAAAACAGAATCAAAACAGAAAACTTATCTCGTTTCCACCCATAATAAACATTAAAACGTACAAAATGAACAGAAATCTGCAAGATACATCTGCAAAAATAACAAAAATGCTGAACACGTTTATAGAAAAGTTAGAGTCATCTGCGTCAACATTAATATAAAGAGGGTAAGTCAGTAATGTTGAGACTGCGAGTGTTTCTTGGTGATTGTGAATTGTTGCACAAGTGGAGCTGCAGCTTAGAAAAAGGTCATTTGTGTTGCTGATACTTTCTGTAATTATTGCTTAGTTATCTTCATATAAACAGAACAAGCAGCTGAGAAAGAAGAAGCTGCTTCTCACATCTAAGTTTTACAGTAAAGCTGGTGGGAAACAACATGCCGCCATATGTCAGAGGCCAAAATATTAATATTTATGATAATGTAATTAGAACAGAAGCTCCCAGTATGATGCACCAATCCCCTTTTTTCTCTTCCATTACCGATATCTCAGGTTCAGTATTAACCGATACCGACTTAATACAAATAAACAATTTTGAATTGACTTAAAATGTTTCTTTTTTTGAAACACATGCATAAATATACCGAATTACTAATTTATTTGATAAATCTGCCCCAGTACAGAACATCTAAATACACCAACAGCACCACAAACCTGGTCCAACATGTCAAGCCAACTTTAATTTGGAATATATCACTCAATGTAAATAAATAACAAAGAAACCAACTGACAAAAACAGTAGGATGACTACCTTGGTCAAACATGGAAATAAGAAACTACAACAAATTTTCTGTCAAACGTTTCAGAAGGTGCAATTAGAAAGTCTAATTATTATATAAATAAATAAAGCACAAAGCATAGAATTAGACTACATAGATTTGCCCTTAATGATCGTCCACATGATCACTGATACCCAATATAGCATTTTTTCAGTATTGGGACCAATATCAATTGATATTGATAATCAATTGGCGAATCTTTAATGGAGACCATCTTGATCTGACCCAAACAAGTCGCTGCAGTCAAAGTAAATGCTAAACGGTTCTACTTTTCAGTATTTCTCCATAAGACTGAATTTAAACAAAACAAAAATGGTTTAATGCTTTAGTACAAAGGCAAATTCAGGTTTGGGTTTGAGTGTTAGAAACTTTGGGTTTAAAGTGAGAAGTTTCTCACCAAACACAAACTAAAAAAATCCCAAAATGGCCACCATTTATATGCTAAAAGCAGACATACTCAGTTGTAAGCAACTGTTTATTTGCGCTTTTGATTATTTTTTAATCATATATAAAAATACAGAGAGACATTGTTACTGCTTGTATTGCTTATAGTCGTTAGCTTGATCACTTAGCGACAAATTCCCACATGGGGGTTTAGCCTTCGATACAAATGGAGTACAGGATCACTCCTACCTTATGATTAAGGGCCTGAAAGGAGCGAGTCCCAGAGGAGAGGACGACCCATCCATGGGGGAGGGGTAGAGGCGACTGAGCACCAGCAGCAGCAAGAACAGGCTGGGGTGGAGCGTCACATGACCGCTGTCACTAAACACAAAAATAACCAAATGTTAGCAGAGACGCTTAGCTGGCAGCTGCGAAAGCAAGAATATTTTATATTTCTTGGTATGTACCAAGATGACCAGTTAGGCAAAAGGCAGAATATAGTTAGCATCATTTAGCTAAATTATGCTAATTTAGTTTCATTTAACCAAATGACGCTCATGCAGTTAGCATTGTTTAGCTTGTCATGAGAACAGAAAATTAGAATCTGTTGGATGTAAACAAACTGTAACAACTCATTTGTGACTTCACAATTACAAAGAACAGCTAGCAGCATTAGCATTGTCATAGCTAGATTACGACGTTTGCAGATGACATCGGGATGTGCCCAACTCCGAGCTGCATAAAACTTATTTAAATGCCACATGACCTTTAGAAAAAACTCAACTTAAAATTTCAGGTAAATATCTGTTATAAGACGTTTGTCATTTTTGAAGAACCATTATTTTGTTTTGGTTTTTAGGTTATAAAAAGTTTGAAGATTTAATATTGAGCTACAAATACAAAATATTAGAAAATAAAATATCTATGATAGATGCTGATTACTGACACTTTAATGTCATCTTATTTGGGAATTTAATTTTATTCATTATTTTTAGGAAAGTCATTTCTCTATATTTATATATAGCAGCATCAATGCCGCCTTAAATACCTTCAGCATAACCTCATCCAGAAACTGTGCGCCATAAACTTTCTTTTATTACACATTCCGACACGGTCAACTCTTCATCCATTCTTGGACTGAGCTTTTCATCTCCATCTTTTCAAATCTCATCCCTTCCAGCTGAGTCAGAGTGGAACGTTTTCACTTCTGCCAAAACGTTCAAAGTTTTCAGTCTGACTCACTGGCGGTTCAGAAACACAAGAGGAAATTAAATTTTGACTCCACAAGAGTTCCACTTCTTCTCTTCCTGTTATGTTAAAAATGGAGATCAGAAAGAAAAAAGAAAATGTCTTTGTTTATAGAGCAGGGAGGGCCGACAGCTGCGCTTTGTGAAGGTCTGTAAACATGAACGTTTTGCTTATGTTACCAAACGTGTGTGAACGCAGTGTCCTTCACAGACAACGGCGTGTGCTTTTCGTTATTTCGTTCAGCAAACGCACACAGAGCGCGTTCACGTCGACCTCATGGGAAACGTAATCGCAGCCAATTTGGAGGCGGTCAAATGTTTAAACTGTCAAAATCAGAGGGACAGGATGTGAGGTCACATCCAGCAGAAAAAGAAAATGTCCTTCCAGAACTAATTTTTACGGAGGGGAAAGAAATGTTGGTTTGCGTTCCCTTGCAATAAATTAGCAAATACTCCTTGGTCACAAATGTTGATTTACAGTTTCAAATGTTTAGAGATTTAGAGAAAACGTGTCAACAGATTCTTAATTTTTTGGTGCAAAAAACTGATTGAAAATCAATTTATTAACCTTTTGAGGTAGGAGTGTCAAACTCATTTTTATTTTTGGGCCAAATCAAATATCTGAATGTTCTTAAAGGGCCAGAATGCATTGATAAAATATCAATAAATAGATGTTTTCTTCAGCATTCAATAAATGTTTCTTAAAATTAAATCATCTCTGACGAGTCCCTTCAGGATTTTGTGATTTTTTTTTGTTACTTTTTTTTGCAAACAACATCACAGATTAACAGATAATTAATGAAATATTAATGAAAGTTAAAGGTAAAAGAAAGTTAAAGGGCAAAAGGTCAACCAGCCCTCCAACTTTTACTTTTACTAAATCAAAATGACCTTTAACTTTTATTAATATCTTCAAAGCAGCACAAACAAAACATTTTGCAGCACAAACGTAGTCGAGCTGATTGACACTAATTTTGTTTGATTTTAAGAAAGCAGGGGGCAGGTTGACCTTAAAATGACCTCTGGAAACATTTCTAAACATCTTTAAAATGACAGCGGCACAAACAAAAAGTTTGCTGCACAAACGTTTGACACTGTTTTTGTCTGATTTGAAGAAGGTGGGGAGGCAACTTCACTCAAGTACTTTGAAAAAACCTTATAGCAGAAAAAGTATTAAATTACACCGAATGAACAGATCAGCACATTACTGCGAGACAACGCAAACGTTTTACAAGAGAATGGAAAAGGAAAAACATCCTCCATCCTCCGTACCTTTTAACATCTCCAACAATTTCATGACATCTTTTTTTTAAATCAGGTTTTTAGAGAGGAAACACAATACTGTGACCTTCAGATTCTGAAATCTCCACTTAGGCAGAAGGGACATGGTAGCAGAGACGTAAACAAAAGAATATCTAAAGTAAACCAAAGCTTAAGCTTTCCATTTATTTTGCCTCAGACAAATAAATCATCAGCTCTGTTTCAAAAACTGCTGGAATATGATACAGACGCTGTTTTCCTGGGAAGGGAAGGGAGCAGAAGATAAGACGGAGAGCTGCAACTAATCACTTTAAAAACTCAGATACTGACCTGGAATAGTTTCCGAGATAAAACCTGGTACAGCCAGACAGAAATGATTGCTGGTCTGATATAACGAAGTCAACAAATAAATCTGGAGCCTCAAACTCTAAGCTACATAAAAAAACAAAACAGTTTTGAGCATTAAAAATAAAGTAACAAGAATAAAATCAAATACTACAATAAAGTCATAGTACTACAGGACTAAATTCATAATGTTACAACTTCATGCTTGAAATATTATAACTCTATTACTGAAATATGATTTTCTCTAACAAACTTGCTCTTGTAATATAACAACTTTATTGTCCTAATTTTATTTTATTTATTTTTATTTTATTTTTCTTAGTGTGGCCCTAAATTCAGTTCAATAAAAAATATTCTATTCATCCCAAAGGGAACTTAAACGTCATCGTGAATGGCGATGCTGCGGGAAGGAAGGATCTCCAGTAGCAGTCAGCCTTGCAACGAATCTGAAAAGCCTCTGACTGAAGACTGTTACTTTATGATAATATCATCACTGTAATGACATGCTAACAGCTAAATATCTGCTAGCATGTTATACAGACAATATTTCAGTGACCAATAGTTGTTGGCAAGCGCTGCTAATCCACCTCATTTGCTTTTGTTGCTTCTATTTAAATCTCTGTCTGGCTGTTTGGTCGTCGTTCAGGTGCTATCGGAGCTTTGAGATGCTAATCACCTGCTTCCAGTTGTAAAAACAATGCCTTGTCGCCACGGTTACGCATCATAACAACTCAAGGAAGGTAAATAAATAAAAGTAAGAGCTGCACAGCATCCAAACCCAGAGGGAACAGTTCTCCAAACAACATATAACATAAAATCTAACTATTTTTCCAAGAACTAAACTAGAGAAATTTTTTCAGTTTTCTTCACCATCTTCTTGGAACCAGATGGAGAAAAACATCAACTTGAAGACGTTGCCACTAAACGTTTTTAAGGCTGTTCTTTATCATTTGGGGAAGAACTCATTTTTCTTTGAATGTTTTAACTGAGGAATCTTTTTACTAGTTTATTTATGATGGTGTTAACTTCCTCTGTTCTGATGTGAATGTTTTGAAAGCTCTGTGTGCTGCTGCCAGTCTTGGCCAGGATTCTCTTGTAAAAGAGATTTTTAATCTCTGTGGGACATTCCTGGTGAAATAAAGGTTAATAATGAAGATAAAAAATTTAACTACTCAACGAAGTTTGGACAAAGTTAAAATGTGCCGAGAATGTGACTTTGAAACAAGGAAATGAGCCGTGATTTTTGGGTTTTCTCGACTAGTTCCTCATTAAAAGTGAAAAAATCCCAACAGAAAAAACATTCAAATCTTTGAAATGCAGCAGGCATCAACAAATCAGCAGGACAAATCAAACCTTGATGCAGCCGGCTGGGATCGAATTCCCAACCTTATGACCTTTGATCTATTCTATTCTATTCTATTCTATACATAGACTGGTAATAAATCTCGCAGAATTTTCAATAAGTTCACTGAACTCCTATCCAGAACTGCAAAGCATTCTGGGAAATGTAGGCAGAGGAAAAGCCTCAACCTCTCACAGCCAGCTAAGCACGTTTGGTGGAATCAATTGACTCACTCACTCTTTGGTTGCCTAGCAACTCACTCATTCTTTGGTTACCTAGCAACGGCCTGCTGAGTAACTGGCGCAGCAGCAGTTCAAGTTTTTGCGTCATAGCTGCTTAAAAACAACAAAAAAATAATAACATTGTGAAGTGAAAACTGTGGATTAAACAGGACCAGTTTGGGAGTATTTTAGATATTTCACACAAAAAACGAGCCAATACAGGCATAAACTTCATCATACTCCTTTTCAGACTCACAGTCACTGAATAAGTGGTGTATTTACATGTATTTAAGTATGTAAATTTGAGCGTAAGGCATTGTATTTACACTTAGAAACATGAAAGTCTTTATTATTATGTTTTTTTGCTGGTGAAATGTCTGTCTGAAATAAATTATCATCAGTTTCATAATTATCGTTTGAGTGATATGAAATGCTTATATTGTGATAAGATTTTTAGCCATATTGTCCGGCCCTACTCTGGTCCAAATAAAAACCTCGGTCTCGGTTCGGTTGAAGTGAACTCTTGTGTGCTTTGGATCAATATCCAAAGCGCACAAAAGTCCAGCGATGTAGTCCACTTGCTGCTTTTGGCGCAGGGCATTCTGGGTAAATACAAACGCACCAGTTTAGCCCTAGCAGGAGAAATGACTGGTGGTCTTTTTAATAAAGACAAAAGAGAAATCCTAAAACTGCTGAAATCTGACACCACTCCATTTTTGTTCATTTTGTAAATAAGGACATTGTGCTCATTGTCTTCTTCAGAGGTTTTTCCTTCAGTGGTTCTTGGTGCAGTGCCCCTACTGGCGAGGAGGGGAACTGGTTTTTCAAAGTGTTTGGTTCGTTTAGCAGCGTGAAAGTGAAACGCAAAAGCTGAAAATGTAACAAATGCTGCAATTTTCAATGAAATTCCTTGAAGACAGCAGAGAGCAGGTTTGCTTTACCCTCAGTTTACTTTCTGGCATACTTTTGGTTGTTTTTCTGCCGTTTGGTTCATAATTACATCCTATATTCTCTCTGGATCTCGATTTTTGTTGGGCCCAATTTACAAAACACTAAATGTGTGCATGTGCACAAAAAAAGACGAGTCTGTCATCTATTTTGGAACCGTCTGATTGTGAAAGTTCAGTTGGAAACCACAAACAGCTGCTCTGCTGTCCCGCTGTGTGTCCCTATAGCATGACGCAGTCGGGTCTGTTTGGGTGGCGCGGCGAAAACAACGAGAAGTCAGACGGCCGAGGTCTGGCTCCGTGGGAAATTTGCAAATGTTTTAACAAGGGTCGAAGGGAGTGTAAAAGAGCTGGTCTGAAAGAGCTTTCAATTAATTGGATCCATATTAAGATAAGGCGGGTTGGGGAGCTGCTGGCCGACTACAAGGCTTTTACAAAGAGGGGGAGCTAACAGCAATAAGGCCAACAAACCTCAGAGGAGTCAACCCTCCACAGCAAAAAAAACAGAACGAAAACCAAGAAGGACATTTATTTTATTCGGCCGTAAAGCCCAGTGCTTTGAGCAAATAATCAGTCAAGTGAGCAAGTGATAAGAAAAAGGCTGTGAGAACAAAATACAGAACGTTGGAATTTAATCTGCAGAAAATAAATAGTTTAGAGTTTGTTTTTGCCTCTGGAGAAAATAAAAAAAAAAAAAAAACACCTTTAGCATCAGGAGTGATGAAGGTTTTAACCTGAGTTGCCTCACCTTTCCACAGTGGCTGCAGCTTCCTCCAGCTGGCTCAGGAGGAACGGATAGAGAGCGGGAAAACGAGTGAAAAACTCCCGACCCGTCATCCTGTGGGCAGAGGGAGAGAAGGAGAACGGTACGATGATTAATAATAACGGCAGGAAATAATCCATGACTTCACATTTGGTAATAAACCTACGTTATACTGTGTAATTGGACCGAATGTGTAAAACATACATTTTAAACAGACATGTTTAAAATGTATTTTACATCCACATAGAGCCAGTTTATAGTACAATCAAGTATCTATGTTGACTTCAGTTGTTATAAAACTATATATCAAACATGACTTAAAGGTGATCTATTATGTGATCTATTATACTTCCTTGAACGGGTTAGGATAGGTCGAAGGGTGATACAAAACATCTTCATGGCATTTCTTGCAAAAAAAGGCGTAGATAATGAGATATTACTCTGTTCAGCTCTGCCAATGAGCTGCTTTAGGGCGTCTTGTTGCTTTAAATGCAATTAATCTGCTGCTGGCCACGCCCCCCAACTCAACGTTTACACTCGCACATGAAAATGACTGCAAACAGAGACGCAATCATACAACCGTACATCTTGAAAAGTACAGTGGAGCCTCCTCCACAATCAACAGAAGTTCAGCAAGGGGTTTTCTGAATAGTAAGTAGACATTAAAACACTTGACTTTACCAGCAGCCATTGTACAGCGCATTAAATGCCACTTAGTACCATTTATCACTCAATTTCGTTATAATACATGTAATTTTATTGCATGGTTTCTATAAAGTTTATTATTATTATTATTATCACACAGCGGTAAAACCAGCTGACCAAATGTGCTGGCGCTCAGCTTTGGTTGCTAGGTAATGGGTGGAACTCTGCTGGGGTTGCTAGGTAACGGGCAGAACTCTGCTGATTTGTGATGTTACATTCCAGAGGTTTTTGAAACGACTCATTTTCCAAAAAACATTAACTGCCAAAAACTGTAAGCACTGTGTTTTTAAGTGCTTAAGTTGTTTCTAGTAGCAGTAGAGACCTACAAGGAAGTACAAAAACTTCCCCCCAAAAATTGAAGTTTTCATAATACGTCCTCTCTAAAAGAGGTCTGTTTTTGATGATAACACTGCAACATGATCTAATGCTCAAAAAAGTTGATTTTACATAACACCCTTCCCCTTTAATAGTGTATGTTTGAATCTCTGTTTATCTATACATCAACAAAGAAACAAAAACCAAAACAAAGACAAGGAAACTTACTGGAAACATCAGCCAGACAGAGTGATTCAAAACACAGATCTCTAAACAGGCAAACATAATACAGCAAACTACGTCAAATAAACCTTAATTTAGTAGCTTATCTTACTTCCACTCTGATGTTTTGAAATTTACCGTCTGAAAAGCAAACTCAGTCGCCAAGCAAAATTTGGGTAGAATTACAAAAACATCAGCATGTGGGTTTTTCACAGAAAATTCAAGATCAAAATTTTCCTCCCAGTTTCTTTGAAATGTGCTACACAAATAAACTTGATTGACTGATTTATGCTTTCAAAGGTATAAAGTACCATAGCATTTAGACCAAATTCTGCATTCCAGTAATAAATGTGATAATTAGATGGACTTTCTCTGCCAATATTGATATTTATTCTTGGTAACCGAGATGCTAAAGCTCGTAAAGACAAGATGTGATCAAGAAAGAGCAAGCAAAGAGTCAGCAATCACTAATAATAAGGATATAATAACCTGACAATTTAGTACCATTGTTTTATTGTGTATTAATATGAGTGTTATTGTTATTACCACTGATTAAAGCAGTTTCAGTCAATCACATGTTGATCGTTTCTCCAACAGACACAAACATCTTCTGTGTAACATCATGTCTCTTAGGGATAAGTTATAGTCTGCAGTCCAAACACAACAAGAACGCAACATTCAGACTGTTGTGTTTTCACTAGCAGATAAGACACTCCAGGCTGTTTTCTCCGGCTTTAAAATCACACACTCAACCACTATTTACAGCATAATGTGCACATTGTTTACCGTTTACCCTCAGAGCCTCATTAATGCTTTACACCACAGATTCAACAAGGTGTCTGAAACATCCCTAAAGGAGTTAATAACATCACGCAATCATTCATGACCCAAATTTCTAGTGCTACGACATCCAATGTTGCTCTCTTGGATCAAGATCTGAACTTATGAAGAATAAATGAGTTAATTTACCTCATCGTCATGTTCAAGAAAGGTGATGATTTTAGATGATTTGTGATTCTTCTGCTAAACTAGTGTGATGACAAACGTTGCCTTGTGTTTGTCGCAAGCAGTGACGTCTTTCTGTCTCCCAATGAACTGTAGCTATGTTTTCACACAACTTTGAGCAAACTTTCAAAATGTTGCAAAAAGAGGAAAAAGGCACATTAAGCATGTTTCCAACCATTAGTTTGGAGCCAATCAATTAGGCTACACAAGGAGGTTGACATGACATTACGCTAAGCTAGCATGGGCTACAGATCTTAGAAAAGTAGAAGTAATGTGACGTAAATGTTTGCTGCAGCAAAACTTGTTTGGCAAATGTGTTTCCATCTCTTGTTTAGCCTTAATTCTTCTTTGGACAAGCCAAAAACCACCTCAAGTGATACTTCACAATGAGCATAAAAGTACATTGATAGAAACACGGCGTGGCATTGGCAGCTCCACATGATTCTCATCTCACTTCACAGATATTTTGGCCTTTCTCCCATTGACTTGATTTGTCTCCAACAGGGGACAATTCAAGTGAACAGAAGGAGAATTTGTGAACAATTATGTAAGTTTTCTACCCTGTTTTTGAATTGTATTCTGACTGTAGTTTTAGAAATTGGCAGCGGAGGAAGTGAACAAAGCCGTTCCCTCTGTGTTGGCCTTTCTTCCAAATATTAAATTAACATTAACAGACATCTTGTTCGGATTCGAACTTCTTTCTTCACAGAGGAGGATGGATGATTAGAGCACAGGAAATTTATGATAAGTTTTGTAGTGTTGAACTGTCACATTACATAAGTTAGAGGCAGACGTTAGCAATTGGGCAAAATTGAAAGCTTCCAGGAAGCAATCGTTTCTCATATAGCTGAGACTCAAGAACCTTCGTATGAAGCAAAGTGTCTACGCAAGGGGCTAGTTTCTACTAGCATGACGCAGTAGCTCCACCCTAACTATACCGCTTTTATAATGAAAACAGACAAAACAGCATAACAAACCACACTGAAAAATATTACCCACACAAAGATACTATGATTACCAGCCTAAACTGTCATTTTGCTTTAAATGAGTTCCTGGAAAATGTTCGTGTGGAGGAAACCTGCCTTTTGTTTCAAATATTCCCACATAGCGTGTAAAAGTGATAACTGGAACAACATTTGACCAAAACAGTAAAACATCCTACGCAAAACAGCCAAAAAAAAAACCAACATAGTGATAAAAGGCAGCGATAAAGGTTTCAGAACATAGTCTATGGTCTGATGTTATAAGTTTTTGCTCCAAATCCTGTCAAGCTAAACAAATCCAGCCTTCATCTTTGTTTATCCTCCCAAAGACAGAAATAAACCCTCCCATTCTTGTGTGAGCAGCACCAACCATCACATGTTTGGGCCTATGCATTCGCTCAAACACATATGTGACTGTCAATAAAATTACAAACTTTATATTTAACTCTGGCGGTCTTCAACCACCATTCAGCCTGAGGGCCAATAAAGTTTTTATTTGACTCTGTCTGTCTAAATCAAGTCCCTTCAGGAGGGAAGAGGTTTGCTCTGCCCAGCTCTTGATCACAAGACTGAGGAGACACTGCTGCACTCTCAGAACGACGGGGAAAACCAGCTAAGACACATTCAGCAGAACAAAATCTGTCCAAAGGCCTTTTCCAACCTGGAGGCAACACTTCAGAGAGAAATGGTGATCAATGTACGGCATCTGAATGCAGAACCTGCATGAGAAACATTTGCTTGAGTGCGGATTTTCTCCTAATGAACAATAACAAGTCTGCACTCCTGGAGGTCAAAGGTCACAGGCAGCGTCAGAGCATATTAGACGGAGAGGAAAAAGGGTCAAACAGGAGGTTAATGAGGTGTTTACATCCACTCATCAGAGAAAAGGTTGTCATATGATTTTAATGATTTATTTGAACTGTTCTCATAAGACACAGCTGCAGATATTTGAAGTTTGTTGTGGGAACGTTGAGATCAAAGCCATCAGTAGGATGAAGTGTGGGCTTTCTGGCAACTTTCGCTGCGTTTCCATTGACCATCATGGAAAAGACGCAACGATAAATTTGCTTACTGGAAACCCACCAATTTTGATAAAAGATTTTGCAAAAAGATGAGGTGTTTTTTTTCCAGCAGTAGCAAAATTTGCGTATTTCGAAAACATCAGAACAAGCAAAAAATCATAATAAGTTAAAATACAGTATGTGCACTAAATATGGAAAGAAAAAAAAAAGAATTTCTTTGTTGTATAATCATTTCACTACTGAAAGTGTATAAAATGCAAAACTAAGTTCTTTTGCTTCTAAGAAGAACAATTCAGCTGATTTTTGGTAACAAGTTGATATTCTTGGGTGTCTGGACAAGCAGTCATTTCAAAAACCTTCCAAAAGTAACGTCACAAACCATCAGGAACTGCTCCTCACCTAGCAACCCCACGGAAGCCCAGCCCATTACCTAGCAACCCCAGCAGAATTCCGCCCATCACCTAGCAACCCCAGCAGAATTCCGCCCGTCACCTAGCAACCCAAGAGGAACTCTAGCACATTCGGTTAGCTGGTTTTACCACTTTGTGCGCTGGAAAAGATAAGTGTTTTGCTGTTGACTTACCACTTGCTGCTTTCTTGTTGGTTGTGCAGGAGGCTCCACTTCTGGTTTTCAAAAATGTACGGTTTCATTATTGCAGCCATTTTCACGTGTGAGTGAAAATGTTGAGCTGGGAACTGATCAGACTCAAATCTATCCTAGCCTGTTCAAGGAAGCATAATAGGTCGCCCTTAAAAGTTTAATATTAACATTTAGTTTGTAGTTTTTGCATTTGTTTCAGGATTAGTTTGTGATTGTTATCTTTAATCATACTGTGGGTGGTCAGGATGTATTAGAAGCATTTAAGATGTGTATTTTTCTCGATGGGGAGTCTGTCAAATTCCTGCAAATGCATCTATAATCTGTGAAATCCGAACGCACTTACATGACACCAAGACCTTTAGAAATACTTTCTCCTCTGCTGAAAAGGGAGTAACCTTCCAGAGGAGCTTGGCAAAGAAACATTTACAGCAACGCTCAAAAGCCCCTCTGCAGCATTAATCTGGACATTTTTATATGTACATGTGGAGTGCAAAGTGAGGAGTTGAGGCAGCGTTGAGATAAAGCCGGCAGGGGCCTTGGCTGGAATGCAGTGAGCAATCTTTGCTCTGTCAGCTTTGTTTACAGTTGCATTTATCTCCACCACAATATCTCATCGACATCCATCCGTGGTCACGGAGCGTAGCGAGCCATCAGTCTGTGCTTTAGTTGGACGACGATCCCCAAGCAAACAATATCACTGGATACAAGTTATTTCAGAAAATACACATCTGGCATTCCCACAGACAACATCAAATCCAAGCTTACCAAACACTCAAATACACATAATTGTGTTTGTCTGAGCAGGAAATGTGTTTATTCTCCAGCTCCAGTGAACCAAGAGAACGCTGCACACACAGAGAGCCAAATATTAGAGTGGACAAGCTGTCACAATACGTTTTCTGCTGCCAGAGATCACAACCACAAAGTCACGGTAATAACAGGGACCAGATGCACAACAGACTGCGGAAAAGATAAACTCCCAAAGATGCAATTATAGGAATAAGTTACAAAACAACTGCAATTCTCTGATATGAAGAAGGCAAATTTGACAATTACGCCACTAAAAGAGAAATAAACCAAATCACTACGACTTAGAGAGATAATTTCCATAATAGTATTTTTCATTTATTATGAAACAAATTCTCTCACAAGCACATAAAAATAACCTCATGCTCTAATAAGAAGAGCATTACATATCAGAAAGCTGAACAAGGTGTTGGACAGAAGACTAAAACCACATGTAGAAGATAAACAGGAGCGAACTCAGCTGGGGTAACAGCGTTCAGAGGCCTTGAGCCAGTAAAAATACTACATAAGGAACCAGACAGAGGGCTCTGGAGCAGAAAGCCCTGGGAAAGTTAGGCCTGGATTACCCAACGACTTCAAAATCCCTTTGGAGTCCCAATCATGCAGGGCTCAAAACTGCACTGACTGTAGGTCGAACTGCAAACCTTATGGCAACTGGAAATTAACATTTAATTTGATCAATCAGTACTCACAAATGTTTTTCAAGGATAAATTCATGGTCTATGTTAACAAAAAACACCAAGAAAATAGATTTACGAATATCAGCCAAGCTAACTCTCCAAAAACACCTTTTACTGCCTCTTGGCATGCCAACGTAATGAGCTAAAAGTTACACAAAAATTAATAAACCCCACTGCTGATGTTGCAAGAAACCCAATTTACAGGGTCTCTGTTACTAAATAGCAAGACTTTATTCTACCAGCAGCTAGCATGCTAATTGTGACAAAGAAATACGCTAAATATTACACAGAAACTTAATAAAAGCTGCTTTACAATTGTACAAGGCTAATACAGAGTCTGTTATTAAATAGAAACAAAATAACATATCTCCCAAGCTAACTATGAATCTTAATTTTACCAATAGCTAGCATGCTAACTGTGACAAAGCACTATGCTAAAGTATATAGAGAGGTTTTAATAAAAATTCACTTTAGTATTGAGCAACGCTAATGTTTCTAAATCAAAATTACATGACAGATTAAAAATATCAACCAAGCCAGCTTCTCTGAGCCTTTATTTTGGCAACAGCTAGCATGTTAGGTGTGGCAAAGAATTTAGCTAAATGTTAAACAGAAAACTAGCACAATCAACTGTAATGTTGTAAAAGGATCATTTATAGTGATTCTGTTTCTAAGTAGAATTAGTCATTTTAATAAAAACAAGGCAACCCAAAGCTCAGTTTTACCACCAGTTAGCATGCTAAATGTGATAAAGCTAAAATACTAATCAAGCTAATGTTAAATACTTGATCAGTCATCCTTATTAAACTAAAGCTTAGTGATCGTTAGCTGATTTTGCTATAACAAGGGTAATAGTGTTATGTTATTATATTAATAGGAAGATGCTGAAGAGCTATAATACTTACTAATATTAACACCAAACTTCAACATTTTAAACAGCACACACCACATTGTTAACCCAAGTTATTCACTAATAAGGTCATTTTCTCAAAGTGGTTCCAGTGCTGGACCAAAACTGGAGATACAGCTGGTTTTTAACAGGTTCTATAAAACTGAAAAGACCCAAATGTGTTTTCCGCAGTCAGGGTTTACTCAGAGAAATGCCCAATGCCTTACTATGATCCTCTGTGGAGAATCGCAGTGAGGGAACAATGCTAACCTACAACAGATTGGCCTCCATCATAACTGCAAACAGGCTTTTTAAACCCCGTCTTAAACAACAGCACCAACCTGCTTTTCTAATCTTTATATTTGCACAAGACTTATTTTAAGCAGGATTTAATGACACTGTCGTTCATAGCAGTAGACCTGTCAGTGTTTATGAACTGTGAGAAATTGTACTGAATTCAAAAATACTTAAATAACAATACAAAATAAATGAAGTCGTAAGTAGCGGTTGGGTTTTCAACTCATTGTAATCTTTAAAGAGACAGTGGGAGAAGCAGAAGCTTTTGAGCTTTTGTTATTTTAGCAACAATTTTAAGTTTTACTAAAATGAAATCTCCATGTTTTGTTGTTTTCAATGCAGATTAACACTTTAACTAACAGAAGTTTAAAACACACCAATGAGTATATTTTAATTTTTTGCTGATTTTAATGAGCAGCTTTTCAGTTTTGAATTAAATCAAATGGTTTTGTGTTTGTTTGTTTTAGTAAATAAAGAAGAAGATAAAATTAGCCTCAAGCCAAATCATGTTGCTGCAGCTCAGCTTCTCAACTACCCTGCTCTTCAGCTGGACATGATGATTGTAAATATATAAATGCATGTGGGAAAAACACTTGAAGCCATGCCTGCCGTCTATTTCAATTCGCTTTTCTCCAAACACTTGAGCTGTTGTTTGACAAAGTGCTGCGAGGCAGGATTCTCCCGAAAACCTTAAAAAGGAGTCCGCAATCTTTCAAACAATTCTCCAAAGCAGAGCCAATACGGATTCAACCAAAACAACGAGGGTTTAGCTCATAAACAAGACGACTGTTTACATATGGAAACTCATTTTGAGCGTGCAATACTTATAGATCGTGATGTAAACATCGTAGCCACGCCTAACTGTGTCACCTCGTGTTTTTGACAGCAAGTCTTAACATTAGTGTACGCTCATATTTAAAATTAAAAAAAGAAAGAAAAAAAATCCACCCACATCTTTTATGACTTACAAAGTTTTTGGCCGAAATCGCCAGCTCCTTTACCTACTCAACAATAAAATAAGCATTAACTATTTTAATTAAGCAAATAATCAAACTTTTTTTTGTAGGAATGAGATTGTACATCCAAAACTTCAAATGTTTTTGAACGTTTTGGTTGTAAAATGAGTTGTAGCCCAGTTTGTTTATGATTTTGGGCTCGATTAAAGAAAACTGGAAAAACATTTCGCCTGTTCTCAGCTGTAAAAACAGGATCTAGGTCACTCTTCATCTGAAAGCACTTGTTGTACTCAGCCAAGTTTTAATACAGGAAATAAAAGCAGATTTGGGCGCACCGGGCTTCACTTTAGAGTACAAGTCGATGAGTATATGTGGTCCTAGTTACCATGACAACAGAAGGGAACCAGGAAGCTTGGACAAGATGATCACTTTGTTTTGCATCTAACATTTTTTAAGTAGATTTTGGTTTAAAAGTCTTATTTTTTTCCTAATTTATCCTTGAATTCTGGGGGCCGCAAAAACATCAGTCCAGGCTCCACAAATGACCCACATACCCCACTTTGAACACACTCAGTTTAGGAGACAGTCCAATTATTAAAAAATGTTGAAAAATATAGAATAAAAGTGACATATTTATTATCTCGTGCAGACTGGATGATATTTATGTGACTATTTAAAGAGTGATTACTCCTCAGATCATCGTTTTGAGAGAAACTTTCCTTTTTCTGCTTCGTCATTCCTGCAGCAAACCTGAAATCTGAATCTGTGCAAAGGCCAATCTTTAGTCAGGGCGGCGTTACAACAGCGCCACTCGGTGGTGATGCTTATTCTGCAACTTAACTTTGAATTTTTCAAAAATGCTTTCAAAGTTGAACAGATTTATCACATTTTTTTGACATTCATGCTGGTAAAGTTCTGGAAATTATTCTTTTATTAATTTCCTATTGGATGTCTGCAGAACCTAAAACTCAGAAGAGTAATTAAAGAGAGAGGGAGAAGCAGAAGACCTGTTCTTCTTTGAGTGTTCGTCTTTCCCTCTCTTCACGCCAAAGATCCTCGTGATCAGAGTGCTGAAGAGGAGCGTGGAGGAGTTCCTCACCTGGAAAACAAACAGAAGACGAGAGAGGCTGGGAAACAGGAATCAGGAATAAAAATGAAGCATTCCTGAACTTCACTTAACTTAGAAATAGAAATAATTCAATTAAAAAATAGTTTATTGATCGCAAAGGGGAATTAAATGTTGCTGTAACGCATATAAATTCAAAATTCTTCAGAGTTATTGCAGATAGTGATGGAATGACCTCCTGTAGCAGTCTGTATTGCAATGCATTTGAAGAAGCCTCTGACTGAAGACACAGTTTTTACAGTGTGACAGCAGCATTTGTATAAAGGCTCACATAAAACAAGTTCTTAAAATGTTAAAAACAAGATTAACAATAATAATAACTGCAGTTATCCTGTTGTTTATCAGGATAAATTTCTTGCCATGATGAAAATTTTCATTTATCATTTTAACTATAAATTAAACTGAATGATTTTTAAAATCTCCCAAAACTATCCGTATTGTTGAGATTGTTAGCTTTACTACACAGTTTGTTTAATGAGGGCATCAATAAATACCAATAAATTAGAAAAATGTAAACATTTGTTGAGAGCTGCTGGGGGAAGGATCTCCTATTACGCTACTTTGTGCATTTAGGATGCAGCAGTCTGTCAGTAATAAGACCTTAATGTTGGTTTTTATGAAGTAAAAGCTTCAGATTTAGACTTACGGCCCACACAGGAGAGGTGAATCCCAGCACAGCAGCTTGCATCCCGTCTGAGATGAAGGGAATGATGTTTTCCCCCAGACGAGTGTCTCTGTACAGAGCTCTGAGGATGTTCAGAGCATGCACCTGTGGTGAGGGGAACGCATGTTTGGAAACCACATCAGAAAAGCTTAAATCTGTGAGTGAGAGGGTTCAACCTGAGGCACGGTGGAGGCGTCGGTGTTCCTGTCAGCCGCCGGCGAGGCCAGAGCGATCAGCTGCCTCATGGTCGCCTTCAGCAGGCTGCAGCTGGACGCCTTCGGCTCCGAGGAGAGCAGCGCCTGCAGGGGAACGCCAAGGTAACGGAGGGATCGTTTAAAAACCGCAAAATTAAAACGTGACTCACCTGAAACAGAAAGTTAACCTGACATTTGCCTCCACGAGCCACAGCTTGAAGAGAGGATCACGTGATCAAAATCGATAGATAATGCATCTGATAACATTCAATATATAGATCATTCACTGAACTCCAATCCAGAACCGCACAGCATTCTGGGAGATGTAGGCAGAGGGAAAACTTTAGACATTCACCAGCTAAGCTTTATTGGTGGAATCAAATAACTCTCTCAGTATTTGGTTACCTAGCAACAACTTGCTTGGTAACAAGCACTTTTAAGTTCTCCCTCAACTGTGGTTGCCTAGCAACAGCCTGTTGAGTAGCTTGCAGCAGTTTCAGTTTTCTGTTAACTGCTTAAAAATAAAAAATAACAGAAATCAGAGAAAACTGTGTATAAAACAGGGAGGGAGGGAGGGAGGGAGGGAGGACGGAAGGAAGGAAGGAAGGAAGGACGTAAGGAAGGAAGGAAGGACGGAAGGAAGGAAGGAAG
>CAEFZX010029780.1:0-41233 GCA_903066825.1 Alfaro cultratus
TTTAGGTTGCAGCACAAAGCTGTGGAGCCTTTGACTAGACAAAATGTAGTCAACAGTCATTACATCTTTTTTTTTTGTTTGTTTTGCTTGTGAACCAACTTTTTATTCCAGTTTAAGGTAAAATTAAATCTTATTTTAATAATAATAAAAAACAGTTTTAAATAATCTATAACCATATTTACTTTCTCGTTACTTTTACTACATTTTGTCTGTGACTGAGAAAAGAAAAGTAAAAGAAAGTAAAACAGACTGAAGCCATTTCTGAAAAACCCAGAATATCACTGCAACATTAAGATTTGATTCATTTTATATAACAATAAAAAAAGTTCTTTATCTCTTAAGATGTTTGAAACATAAATGTCTTCATACCTGACAGATGGAAATTAAAAACTTTATGATAGGAAATGAGAACAGCATCTCTCAAAAGATAATGTAAGAATTTCAAAGAATTAACTTTAAACTATTTATAGCATTCCTCAATAATCAATAAATAAATATTGACTAGCTTTAAAGCAGTCAAAAAAATTTTAAATTTATTTTTATTTCTGATTAGCTCTTAACATGTTTCTTCATGTAGCAGAAGCTCCATGTCTTCTTATCGTCATTAGTTTATAAGATTAAAGGGATTCCTTCAAAACATGTATTTTACATAATAGTATAAAATCTATTTTTATTTCAGTATTCTAGTTTATATTAGTTAAATGTACTTATTTAGTAAATAAAACATTGAAATTCTGGTTGTTTCTTCTTCTCTGGTTTGTAAAAAAGAAACATTTCTATTTTTCATATCCATTTTTGTTTTTAAATTACTAACAAAAAACACCAACATTTGACATTTTAAAATAGTTTTTACTAAGACGTCCCCCTCCCCCCACATCCCCTCCGCTTTCTGGGTTTTTCATAGATCATGTAAAGGAATATTTTTGGAGAATCTCAACAGAAACCGAAGACGTTCCAGCAGAATTAAAGGCAGACTTTAAATCCTCAGGCTGACAGAAGAGCTAGCATGCAGCGTTAGCACACAGCCATGCAACCGCAGAAACAAAGATTCTACAACACACTGCTGCAACTCCTACACACTCTGGGCAAAGCAGCGCAGGCCTGATGCTACATGGGAAGCAATGTGTGTGTGGGGGGGAGGGGGAGAAGGGCAGGTATAAGCTCACCTTGAGCCCTCAAGTCTCCCGTTTCTCTCAAACTCGGTTGAGACTCTGAGGCGCCGTGAGAAGATTCACACAGGGAGGCGTGGGGGAGTCAGGGGAGAAGAAAACAAAACAGATTGTGGATTGTGCACAACAGAAATCATTTCTGATCAATTTCAGTGAATGGAAAATAAAATAATTTTAAAAAAAAGTGTGAGACGGAATACGTGAGCGACGGTGTGAGCCACCACCAACAAAAATAAATTAGAAACACAAAGAAAGACGGAAGAGCTGGCTTCCATTAAAGTCAGAGAAGAAGAAGAAGTGATGAAAGAAACCAAAACGGTTGTTCGTCTGGAAGCAACAGAAAACAGAAAAACACGGCGGCGGTGTTTCAACCCAAAACAGTAGCAACCAAGAAGGTGGGATGAGAAAAGGAAGACGGAGAAGCTGCGAAAAAGTTCTCAGAAAACATCGAGTCAACGACCGGTTGAAGAGGTTAAGACTGAAGATCTCATGTGTCAATTACTGAATGTTATCAGGATAATTTGGAAAGACATTAATCGGTTTTCATTCGCTAAGTTAGGAAACGTCAGTGAGCAGATGAAGCGGCCAGGTTTGCGAGACGTGAAGTTCACAGTCCAGTCGACGTGTTCCTGTGACTGCAGAACGCTAATGACCCAACATCTAGTCCACCAGGAGGTGAGGAAGACATCCTGGGCTTCATCATCGGGTTCCAACTTGTGTGTATTAAAGGGGACGTTTAAAATGAGCTCAGTTTCTGATCGAACAACTTGAGAATGACACTCTGGACTTTCCACTTAGGAAATCAAAACATCCCCGTGTGAGTCACGTTAAATACCAGCAGCTGTAAGCGTCTAATTTGCAAAATTAAAAAATAACTGCTGCAGACTAACTGCAAGATTGAAACGTGTATATATGTTTAAAAAAAAGGGGAAAAAAAGGGACGTTAAATCTAGGGATGCACCGATCCACTTTTTCACTACTGATACCAAAATCTGAGGTTTAGTATCAGCTGAACTGACCTAAAACAATTATTCTTACATAAATGAACTGAATTACAAATTTATTTCCTAACTCTGCACTAGAACTGCTCACTGAAATACACCAAGACAGCTGGTCAAACATGGAAAAACCACTTTCATTTGTTTCCAGTGTAATTAGGAGTAGAACAGCCAATGGAAAATAAGTATGGGAACTGACAAAAATAAAACTTTTCAAATGGTTCAAAAGTGAAATTAGGAATTCTAATGTAAAAATAAATAATGCATGATGTTGCTCATTGTAGAATTATACTGAATAGATCTGCCCTTATGGATCGGGAACATCGTCACCAATTCCTGATCTAGAATTTTTTTCAATATCAGGACCGATCCATATATTAATATGGGATCGATTAATCTCTAATCAAATCTGTCCATTAATGAGCAGGACTGCTTTACTGAAATATTAGTCTATTTAATGTGAGATGATTTTATCTGCTTATGTGAAGAGTCTCTGAGAAATACAGTTTTTCCTCCCTTCAACTATTTTCTCCAATTGTTTTTTGTTCCATATTTACTAAAGACGCACCAAGAAATCAGTGCTGCTGCTGATTTTCAGCTCCACTGACAGACAGGAGCCAGCCTGCGGTATCCACATTCAACTTTGGATACAGCAACGTTAGCTGTTTTCAAGCACAGAATATGTAAGAGGGCATTTAATACAAAAGGAAACTATTTTTATCCCAGATGCTTCACGCTGGTGTGTGTTAGTCACGTGACGTCTTTGATGATTCGTACACAACTTTCCAGTCTGTCACAGGAGATCAGGTCGTGTTCTGCTTTAGTGTGGCTGGTTGTACCGGCAGAGAGGCGAGCTGACTTCAGCAGATAACAGGAAGGCTGATCATCACAGATAGATGTGAACAGACTCCAGTTTTCAGGCAGAATATCGATCTTTAAAAAGCTTGACCGGCCAATTTTGACTTTGGGCCAAGTCAATTATTATTATTTTTTTTAACTGAAAAATTGCTAAATATAGCAACAAAGTTGCTCAGTTAGCAACAGTGGGCTGACTGTTAACGGCACACAAACCTCTCACAGCAGAGCAAAAGAGGACAGTGGCTGACCTTCTGACCTTTGCAGAGGGAGATAAGATCGGCTTCACGACTGCAGACAAAGGAAACCTGGGCTGATTTATCGGTTCGCTCCTAATTCTAGTCGTTTCTCTATTGTACGACTTTGAGCTGTTAACCTCCGGCTGTCATTAAACACGATGGATTTGGAAATACTTGGCAGCCTTGTGAAAATCTGAGGTGAAATAATGATTTATCTTTTCTAGGAAAAGCTGCAGAGATCCCTCTTTACTGCAACCCTAAATGTCCAATACGCTAAAATGGCTAAAAACGTCAAGTCCAAATCATTTTGCCTTTAACACAGTAAAAATCATATTTTACAGTGTCTCTCACGGCAGTGTGATGTCACCTTGGCAACCTAAATGAATAACGAGAACTCAGAAATAATTTTACAGACTTCTACTGAAAGTTGATCAAAAACATCTTTCTGATGGAGCTCACGTCACTAAAAGCATTTAGATACAGAAATAACATCTAAATAATGTAACATTAAAACTCTCCTCTGACAGGACGGGTGTTCTGGACAGGCTCCCATCATGCACTGCGGCGCAGAGGAAACAAGCAAGACGTGTGGAATAATACATTTTAACATCTAAAAGAGGACAAGAGGACAAGTGAACAGACAGGACTGACAGCAGGTCCTAGGCCAGCCAAAATGCTGCAGAAAACAACAACAACAAAGAAACATTACAGAAGGAGGAGCAACGTCTGAAAACCAGACTGTTTCTTTAGAGATTCCTCAGGGACAAATTAGGAGATCGAAACAACCCTTACTCTAGATCTTCATCTTCCTACAACTCTCTATATCTTCTGCTCGAGAATCTGAAAGAAAGAGATCGGAGTCTGAGGAAACTGAAAAAAACAGCAAAAAAACGAAGGAAAGAATATTCAGATGAATGGCATGAGGACGGGGCAAAAAATAAAAACATAAAAGAGGGGGAAAAAAAAGCATGGCAGGATGATGAAAAAGGAAGGAGGAAATAAAAAGAGAAAAGAAATGAGGAGAGAAAGAAAGCAAAGGGCAGAAGACTTACTAAGGGTCTTTCCTCCCTGGGTAGAAGGGTTGGCAGGCCCTGTTTTGGCTATCTGCCGTTTGGCCGGGTCAATACTGACCCTGGGCAGAGAGGAAGAGCAGCAAGAGGGAAAAGTTAAGGACACAAGAAGGTAAGGAAGACAAAAAACACAGAAGCTCTGAGGAGAGGAGAAGAGAGGAGGTGACTCAGCCTAAAATGTCCTGAGGACGGGGAAAAAAAAAAAAAAAAGATGAAAACTCACTGATCAAGTCCCAAGATGTGAAGAGAAGTACGGAGATTCAGAGCTGACAAAATTTAGTAAAAGGTTATCAGACAAAAGTCTACGGAGGGGGGATAAACAGCAGCGGCTTCATACCTTTTACTACATTTTTTCACCTCCGCAGACATGAGAACAGAAAAAAGTGAAAGGTGTATGAGTGAGACTGGAACAGAGCGACAGGAAGCCCTGCATCGCCATGGAGATGGAGGTTCCCAGAGCAGCCACCGGAGGCCGCTGTCGACCTCAGGTCAGCACTCCAAGAGCTCACCAGAGGCTGTGCTACACTTTGTGCTAAACACGCCACGGTCTACAGAATGACCCAGAAAATGATCCCTAACTGTTTTTATCAACCCAAAACTTTTGTTATGTCTCGTGAAGGCAACACCTCGTCTTTTATGTCTTCTGAAGGAACCTGTCCGTTCTTTTAAGTCTCGACAGACAACGTTTAAAACCTCTACAGAGGGGTGGAGGGGTTTCCTCGCCTCTACAGCAGGGGTGTCAACTCTTTCATTTTGGGCTATATCAAGATCCTGAATGTTCCCAAAAAAGTTGATAGTAAAACGGATTAAACTGTAAGTAGCAATAGCTCTCTCTGCATCCCTTCTTAAAATTAAATACCAATCAATCAAAATCACTGATTTTGTGGTGCTACTTTAGAAATATTTGCAAAAAAATAAATAAATTGTGATATTTGCGCTTATGTATGATGGGTAAATGTAACTTTGTTACTTGCCATATCGATCATGGATGAGAACTTATCAAGTAAGGCTGAGGCTGAAGGGGAGTGGAAGGAACAAATACTGCCACCTGCAGCTGGGAGTTGGCATCACTTCAATCCGATGTTCTTGACTATTATTGTGGGATATTTGCTCACAATCACGCCTTACCGCAATAAGGTATTGGGATCTGCTGGTTTTGTGTGAATTTCTGCTTTGCTTTGATTGATGAAATTACATTTAAGCACACTTCTTATGAAACTTGCGCTAATCTTTAGCTTATATTTTATGAGCTTATTTAATTGAGTCAAATTTGTTTCTTTGTATCGTGGCTCAAATTTTGAGATTAATCTGAAATTTTCCAGAAAAATCATGGAAAGTTTGAAAAGTTGAACATTTTTGACTTTTCAAACTTGGGCTTAGAGGCTTAAAGGGCAGTAGCCCAGGGCGCCGATTGCTTGGGGACCACAAAAACATAACTTCTTTTTCAAATTATGAATGCATTTCAAAAACATTGTACTTTATAGGTGAGCGATATACTACTGTGATAACTATAGAAGTGACAATGAAATCTATTAGTAACTACGACTGACAGCATGACTCACTAAATAAAGAGAAAACAGTAAAACTAGCAATCTTGACAATACAGACAAGTTTGGGGATTTTAAACAACATTAATTGGAATTTATTATAACAATAAATCAAAATTCTTAATAAATTTATCATGATAAATGCCCAAGTAAAACTCATAGGCCAATATCAGAAGAAATTAATTAAAATTTAGGGGTTTTTATGAACATAATTGTGACATTCTATGTTTTTTGGGAAACAACATGCAGCTACTGGCCAGAGAATTATTAAACCTACAATGCATCAATTCATACATACTGATATACAGCCTTATGTATAAATATACTGTCATTTGCAATTATGAAAGATTTATTTTAAGTGTACGAAGCACCAAAATGGGCTTCAACCCAGGAGCCACATCCTTGTAAATCCGGCCCTGATGGCAGCATTTTAACCAAATACAATCTGATGTTTTGGCTGATACAGTATTTCTGCAATCAAAATTTATTGGAGATTCAAGGATTTGTGGCAACTTGTTAATAATCTAATTTTTACGTTGTCATCTGACGGCACCGAGCTTTCTGGTCAAGGATAATTGTATGATGTATTTAACACAGTGTGGCGTTTATCAGCAGAAAGGACTGAAGAATGTAAGATGAACACGGTAATAAAACGCCCACCGAGCTTTTACAGGAAAGGGACAAAAATTCCCCAACAAAAAACAGGTTATGTTTAATCAGAAAATGTGTTTAAGAAGGAGCGAACTAGTCTGTCGTTTCGTCTTATTATTATTAATCAGTCGAAATCAAGAACGCAAACCAGGACTAGCGTACATCTGCGCACCTAGAATAATAATGCAGAAGAATAAGGCACTGTCTAATGGCGGCTGTGTTACGCAGGACGATGACTGTGGGGCGAAAATGACCCACAATCAATGGCGGCTGGAAGAAGCAACCCCATGCATGCGCTAACGACTGATTAGTGACAAGCTGCTTCGTTGTTGCTGTTGGCTTATCGGCTGATTGGTCGGCTCAACCAATCAGCTTTCAGCCACTCAGACCAATCGCAGCCACATGGAGAGCATTTACACACACGGCTCCTCTCTGAGCAAAACGGAGGACAAAGTTTTACTTCATTACATCAGCGCTAAAGCAACTTTAACACCATCCGTTTGGACTTAGCAACGTTTGTCTGCTTGGAAGCTGTGTGTGTAGATGCCCCCAAACAGAGCAGGGTGTTAGTTCGGTGCCAGCAGCCCCACTCGGCTCAGAAACCAAGTCGCAGCTTCTCAGTGAGGCCCATCTGGTTATAGTTGGTACAGAGCGGAGAACAGAGCAGGAGTCCTACCTTTTGGTAAACCTGAATGACATGTTTCTACAACAGAGGCAGACAAAGAAACTGTGAGAATGGTGAAAGAGAAAGTGGGAGGAATAAGGGAGGGGAGTGGGGAGGGGCATGAGTGCATGAACAAAAAAATGGCGGTGGTCGGAATCGTCATTTCTCCTTCTCTGATTCATCATGAAATGATTACGACTCTTGGGTTTTAGGTCAGTCGTCGTTGGATGTCGCTGACCTGGCTGCTGCTGCTGCTTCACACACGTCGGCTGGGTTTTTAATGCACACGGGGTCCCAACAGGAATACACACCAACGAGGAAGCTAAAAGTTAAGCTAATGTTGGGTTTCGCTTTCAGAAATGAGTTTCTGTCTTAAAGACTGAAGGAAAAAAGGAGCAGAAACTAGTTGGAGTGTGTGCCAGTGTGCAAAAATATTAACACCCCTTTTAGGCTTGTCACATTCTCATAGTAAAAAGAAACTTCAGTGTATTTTACTTGGATTTCATGTGACTAACAGTAGAGCATAACTGTCAGTGGAAGAAAAATACATCTGACCAAATAAGGACTCTAAAACAATATAGCTACAACAGACCCTTCAGAACTCCCCTGGTGTTAGTAAATCATCAATGCAGATAATTATTCTGATGATTAAGAAGATTTAGCTGCATTCTGACATCTTATCTGTGTTATTGTCAAAATACCAATTATTCTGACAATTAATCGATTAATTGTGTAATTAAATTGGCATATTCTTCAACATTTTCATTTAGTGAATAAGTCATTTTTTATACAAAAGAAAAAGAAGAAATAATTCAATTAATTTTAAATAAGAAATTTGAATCTGGTGAAGCTAAAACTATGGGGAATTCTGGGTACAAGGTATTTACAGAGAAAGATTTAAATATTTTTGTACAGTTTTGGCTGTTTGTATAACAATTAATCGATTACTGAATTAGTTGACGGTTATCTCAATAATTGATTCATCGTGATTAATACGATTAATAGTTTCAGTTACAGAATAAGAGGAAACATGAAGACCCAGGAACACAGCAGACCAGTCAGGGAGAAAGTTCTGGAGTTTAAAGGAATCCTAAGCTTTGACTGTATGTCACTGCAGTGAATCCATCTGAAAACAGAAAGGCTGTAAAAGGAGCCAGTTATTCAGAGAAGCAGCCAAGAGGCCAAAATGAGAACTTTATGGAGGAGCAGCATGAACTCAAACATACAGCCAGAGCTACGATGGAAAGGTTTGGATCAAAGCATTTATTTGTTATAAAACGGTCCAGTTCAAGTCCAGACCTAGCTCCTTTAGAAAACATGTAGGACGACTTGAAAACTGATGCTCACAAAAAAAAAAAAAAGTTCTATAGTATGAAATCTAAATAAAATACATTGATGATTGTGGCTGAGATTTGAGAAATGTCAAGAGGTGTGAATACATTTGCGAAACACCGTACGCTACATCAAAAACAACTATTACCAAAACACTGCTGTGTATTGCTTTATTGAATAATATTTATCCGGTCAGGGGCAGCTGCCCTGATCCTTATTTTTCATAGTTTCCTGTTCCTACAGCTGGAATCCAATTATTCCATCTGAAGCTCCTTCAGCGAGTTTCTCTGCAGCCAACCAGTCAGCGACATGAACTACTAAGATTTAATTATATTAATAAAAATGATAAAAATCATGATCAAAAGACTGAAGTGCTCCCATACGTGATGGTGTATTAGGGCTATTGTAGAAAGAAAAAAAGGAAGGAGGTTCCACCAAAAAAAAAAATTTTCTTGCAAATTTTCAACTTTCAAACTCGGAAATTTCCAAATTTTTTCTAGAAAAATTCTGATTTTTTTTGGCAGAAATGTACTCCTCTTTTTTTCCTATCCACCATGGCTGTCCCCCTGGCATGAACACAGGTAGGATACGGCTCTGTATTCAATGACCACATGAGGTTATCGTCTGCAAAGGGCTGGGGTCACCCTGAACGTTCAAGCCGGTAATAAGCGACATGTTTCAGGAAAGTGTGAGCTGAACTCCAGCCCAGCCTGATGGACTTGCTGAGGAGCACGGACACCTACCTGCGGGTGAGTTTGGACGTGAGCTTAGAGAACAGGTTGCTGGTTCCGCGGCTGCGGGTCTGGGACAGGGGCGTGGCGTCGTGGGACAGGGTGGGGGACGCCGGCGGCCCGTTGTACGTGGCGGTGCGGCGGTCTCTCAGCTGGCCGCCGTGGAAGGTGCTGCGGCTGGCCGTGCCACGGGGGAATCGGAGGCGGTCGGGCGTGGTGGCATTGCTGATGCTGTGGGTGGACGCCACCGGGTTCCTCTGGCCGCCGGGCGACACGGCAACACTGTTGAGGCGGAAGGAGGGAGAGGTCATGGTCTGACCACGCTTCACGTTTAACCTGCATTCCAGTTGTTTAAGTGAAGTCAGATGACATGCAAAATACTGAGTAGATCTAAAATTATTTTATCTGCGTGCACAACAAGATTTTTGAACAGCTCCAGTTTTGAAACGAAAATTGTGACTGAATTTGGATTTGACACGTCACACATTAACAGAGAAAAATGTGTTTGTATTTGCAGATGGATTTAAAACATTGACATATTTTAGCACATGGCTGGAAAACCAAAGAAATCTGAAACACAAATATAAAAGCATTAAGCGTTCATACCAGATCCAATTATAATTTTTTATTTTTTTTTATTTCTTGACAAAAAGACAGAAAATATGTTCAAAGTTTGACTTTTATTTCAGTCAGCCTTTTCTGAGTTCTACAATGGAGTGTCGGGCCGATCTACAGGTATTATTGTTTAATTACAAGAATATAGTTATAATATTAGCAAAAAAGACACAATTTAACCAAAAGCAGGAAGTTTGCATATAAAGTTATGATTTGACGTGACAAACTCAGTTTGTGTGGTTCTTTCAGTTGTTCGCACGATTGTTTCAAAGTTCTGGTAATAATTTGATGGTGATATGTTAAAAGATGAAGTATTACCTTAGTTTTAATATTTATTTTTTGTGTAGGAGCTCTTATAAAATGACTCCTTTATTATACTTAAATGACCTAATTCTGCTTGTATTATGACTTTATTGTTGTATTATTTTGATTCTATTGTTGTACGACTTTACTCTTGCGATAAATAAAATAATACTTTTAAGCCTGGCCTTAAAACTTAGTCATAGAGCTGAATTCAACATCCAAATAAATTAAAACTGTAAAGCAGGTTTTCCAAACGAGATGGCAACCAAAATCTGACGTCACTTTGAACTATGGAATCTAAAGAGTGCAAAAAAAATAAAAGAAAAAAATAATCCAGATTTCCCAGAAATTGAATTTTCAGAAGCCAAAAATTTGATGAATTGTTACAATAAACTTATCACCCAGACACAGTAAAAAATTTAATTTTCTGATCATTTATCTGTTAAAATGATGAACTTCTAGAATTAGAGTTCTTCCTATTCTCCTTCGTCAGCATGAATTACTAGAATTAACCCAGTTTCAATTGTAAATCAGCAAGTTAAAGCCAGACATACATAAACTTAGGAAAACCTGTCTCATGTAAATTGACTTCACTTCAAACTATAACAGAAAAATAAAACCCAGAGCAGCTTTCCACCCCGGACACGAATGCATAGAGGTGCAGAGTGACGGGAGAGATTAAAGTTTGAACAGAAACAGAGGACAGACGATGAGCAGAGGACCTCTGACGTCCAATAGGAGGTGAGGAGATGAGGAGTCCAAGGTCAGAGTTCACAGCAGAAAACTGAGGTGAGATCAGGAGCAGGTTGTTGATGTTCGCTGCAGCAGCAGCAGGGGATCATCAGGGGAAGGATGGAAATATGGAATATTACAATATTCTTTGCTTAATCCCAGAGATTCACTGATCAGAATTTTGGGGCTCGTACTGATTTTTGACCCAACGATACAGTTATATTGAATAAAGTAAAAGATACGTTCCAATGAAGCTCATTTCTCATAGTAGAAGTAGCTTTTGAAAATTGGCAATCAGTTTAATACTGTCAGCTATTAAACATACTTTTCATTAAGGCTATATTCAATTCAATTGAAAAATACTTTTTTAGTCCTAAAGGGAAAATAATTTTTTGTACAATTTTAAATTCAATTATTTCTGTGTCAATGACTTTTTAAGTTACATACTGTAGCTTTTATGTGCTTTGTTCACTAATGGGGGGGAAACTGGATTGGCTTTTAAGCTTCCAGCCGACCAGTCACTGGTCTGGCTAATTTCAGTCAGCCAATCTTTTTTTCCTTCAGATAGTTTTTGCTGAGATCTGACTGTTTCTGCATGGCTGTTCACATTCTGAACGCTGCCGCCATCAGACTCTGATGGATGGTCTGGATGGCCCCTCCTCACTCAGCACACTCTGTTCACTAAGGTCAAGACTGATGCTGCACATGTTGTCATGTGTTGATCAGTTCTGAAGCTGAGCAACAAAATGATGACTAGTAACAGGAAGTGACATGTCAATGTGGTTAGCTTGAGGCAATGGAGTCTAAACGAGACAAAGCGGATACCTGCAACTCGCATCAGTGGTGTTTTTTTTTTTTTTTGGGT
The DNA here is from genome assembly GCA_903066825.1 of Alfaro cultratus. NCBI lineage: Eukaryota > Metazoa > Chordata > Actinopteri > Cyprinodontiformes > Poeciliidae > Alfaro > Alfaro cultratus. The sequence goes on from CAEFZX010029780.1 coordinate 11,772, forward strand.
GCCATGTTTTTGGGAATAACTAGAATGATTTAAAGCTCAAAAAAGTAAATTTTACAAGATACTATCCCTTTAAATAGAGAAGCCACAATTGTTTCAAACACTATTTACATTCTATCTGGCCTCTTCCTGTCTTCCTTGGTGGAAAATGGAGCATCTGTAACAAGAGAAGGCGTAAATTTTGGAGAAAAAAAAACGGGTCTGGTCCATGTCTGATATAAAACCACAAATCAACGGGCCAAAAAGACATGGGTCATATGGGCAGAAGAGTTGAATTAGAACCACTTTTACCAGCAGTGAGAATGGACCAACTAGCTGAAAGTGGTTTGTAGGCTGAAAAGTGTAAATTATCCTCAAACGTGCTGACATGTTGAAGATCTTTTTACATGTGTTAATAAGTTTAATATATGTTTTTGTAAATGTATTCCGTGCTTTAGTTGCAGGGTTACAGCGTGAAGCTGCATGTGTGGGTTAGCAGGGCAAAACGGGGCTGATACATAACAGGAGACAGACGGGGGGGTGGACTGGAAGCCCTGCTGTCTTACTTGGCCGAGCAGCGGTCCAGAGCGTAGTAGGAGTGGGGCAGGGTGGCCCAGTCTGCCTGACAAGCATACAGAGGGCTGACGGTTTGATACCTCTGCTGTACCGAAGTGGATGAGGCGCCGAAAACGACGGCACCAAAGGCAGAAGAAGAAGAGGGGCTAGTGGCACAAGCCATCTCAGTCATGCTGGGCATGCCGAAACGAGGAAAGGGAAAAAAATACACACCCCACATCACAAACAGGAGGGGGAAAAAATATATAAAAACACGAGACAAGGTGGAAATAAAAGGAGGAACAGAAGAAGAAAAAACAAAAAAAAAAAAATCAAGGAATAAATTGGACATTCCTAATTAGCGGTTCAAACTGATACTTTGCTGTTCCGGCCAAGATGCGAGATCACGGCTGATTAACTTCTAGCTCTCACCTGTTCTCCTTCCCGTTGGGGATGACCGAGAGGCGGTCCGCGTTGTTCCTGTCGCTGCAGACATACGTGTTCCTCCTGGTCATGCCTGCTGAAGCAGAGTTATTCTGCAGAACAAAAATGGAGGACAGAGGCTCCAGGTCAAAACTTGATCATTCAAGAGCTCAAGCTTTAGGCAGAAGGATGCACATACAGAGTTTATGCAGGTTGCATCAACTCAAATTTAAGACTTTTAAAGACCCATTTAAGACTATTATAAATACAGTTTACGAGTAATATCACAACAGTGCTGTACAAAAGACATGCAGGGGATCAAAACTTTAAAACTTCTGGGCTTTTGGCAGCAGCTTTGAGATTCTCACATGGCATATGACCTTGTTGCTGGTTAGCTAGCTAGCAAGTAGCTTTTTACCATTAGCCTCAACTACCTTGAGTCACAGACCAGCTTGAGTGAAGGTGTCTGCGCATGACTCAAACTAACATATTCAACAAACAAACAAACATATTCTAGCCTCTAAAGAGCTGTATGATAGCTACTAGTGGCTTGTTTGTTTGCTAGCCAGCTAACAAGTATTAGCAGCTTGCTAACAGTAGTCCTAACCTCTGAGTCACACAGCGCAGAGAGAGAAGCCGTCTGCGCTCGACTCAAACTAGAGACCAATATCCTAGCTGCTAATGAGCCAAATATTAGCTGCTAGTGGTTTGCCTTCTAACTAGCTAGAAAATATTAGCTTATTGTCAGTACACTTAACCGCACTGAGTCGCAAAACGCAGTGAGTGAAGATGCTTGTGCACGACTCAAACTTATGCCTGACAAAAATCCTAGGATCTGAGATTAAACAGACCTGCCACAGCAACATTTATGAACTGTGAATAATTTATGTAACTTGCATAAATTAGGGGTAACTTGCACTTTTGCACTGTACATAGCTGAGTCTAATTAATTTTAAACTTAAGGGCTCAATTCCAGTGATGTCATTAACAATGAATTTCTCTAACAAAAGAAATACATTCAATAAAGTCACAGTTGTGCTGTTGCTTTCTACTTCACCGAAAGGGCATGAAAAACATCCAGAGGTGAAAACATTTCCTCATCTCCAGATCGGAAACAACACTGGAAACTTTAACAGTATGTTCCTGTTGTTCCATTTCTGTTGTGCAGCTAACTTTAAATCACCGTATAAATAAAACAGTGGACTGAAACAATTTCCTTCTCAATCAGATTCATTCTTTTCAGATGATATGAGGAAGAAACAGACCAGCACTAAAAGATGTGACAACTGCAAAAAAACATCTTTGGAGAAGAATCCAACACAGGAAGCTGATCTCAGGAGTAGACGGCCCTTTATAAACTCGGCTCTACAGACTGGGTCTGTGGGTTACTCACACTCGGGCCGGTGGTGGCTCCTTTCTTCCGCTCAGGGATGTCAGCCTTGTTGGGGTTGTTGGCGTTGCCCAGCAGGGGGCTGGAAGGCGGACCGCCTCGGCTGCCGGGTTTCCGGAGCTGAGCTCCACTTTCGTCCTTCGAACTGTTGTCTGCTGTGGTGGTCTGGCTTCTCTTTGGATGAGCCATCCCTGGAGGAACGTTCTGACCAACTAACGAACAGCAACAATATCATTTTAAATCGTTTCATCTAAGCTATCTTGAACAACTACTCAAACGCATTAACCATCAAATCTTTAGGTTACATCAGGGGTGTAACGGTGAACCTGCCCCAATTTCCTTAATTATGCATAAGAAAGACTATAACAGTGACAAAGTGAACGACCTGCAGGCTGCTCACCTTGCTCACTGTAACGCCTTTGTTTGTGGTTGGAGGAGACGCTCCTATGCACTTTGAGGTGGGATGGTGACTGGCCGTTGAGCTCACTGTTTGGTCTGGGTTTGGCCAGAGACAGATTGCTGCTGGAGGCAGAGTCGCTGGGCTCCAGCTGACATGGAAATATGCATGATAAGTCAAAACACGCAGGACAGAACATATTCTTGTCAACAAGAGAAGTGGAGTAGTGTGTGTGTCTCTGTACCTCAGAGGCTTTCCTGCCCAGCAACAAGTAGGTGGCTGTGATCTCATCATACTTCATCTTGGCCAGGGAGTCCTGGATCTCCTCCAGGTTGTAGCCCATACCCACCATCACATCTGTATGAACAACATCAAGGAGCTCATTTAAGCTGAACACATGCACCCAGAGGACAAAAGGCTTAAAGAAGTTTTTAAAAAAAATACACACATCTTCAGCTAAAGTGATGGCTTGGGCCAAAAATGAGGAGATGTGTGTAGAGTTCATGCTGGTTGAATTAGCATAAAAACATGCATGTTTACCTAATATTTTAAAGAACATTAGTAAGTATACACTGCTTTAAATAAAATTATAAAACTTTTATTTTATGAAGAAGACAGGAAACGCAAAGGGTGTTTTCACACCTAATAGTCTGATAGACTCTGTTTGATTAGGGACCAAAGTTGCAGCATTTGTTCCATTTTCAGCTGCACTGTCAGATCAACCAAAGCCTTTGTCCTCCCCCTCACCTGTGGTGGCGCTCCACCAAGAACCAGTGAAGGAAACAACAACAAAAAAAAACCTGAAGTAGACATTGAGAGCCACATCCTTCTTCACAAAATGGAAACAAAAATGGAGTGGCAGCAAATTTTAGCCATTGGAGGATTTCTCTTTTGTTGTTGGTAAAAGACCACAAGCTATTTCTCCCATTTGCGATGGACATTTGTGTTGGTTGCATTTAGTGCAGTGCATTACCCAGAATGCCCTGAACTGCAGTCCACTTCCTGCTTTCTGAGCAGTCTTCAGTCTGCTTGACATTCTCATATACATTCGAATTGAACCAGAGTTCACTTCCACCGAACCCAGACCGAGATTTGTAGACTAACCAGAATCTGCTTTTTTGGTCCGAGTCAGAGTTTGTTTAAGCATTCACACCTTCCCAAATGAACCAGGCTTTCTTGACAAACAAATTGGATTTCTATTAAATGTTGGTGTCAAACCCTCAAAATGGTTTGAAAGATTTGGACAGATCCAGAGGCTGGGAGTTAAGAGAAATGGCTTAGAAATGTTAAAAGTGGAGGTGAACTCCACCTGGAGACAAACCGGAGTTTCTCTCAGCAATGTCCGACTTCCTGTGCATCAGAGAGAAGAAGAAACAAACAAGCTGTGCTTCTCTAGCCAGGCAGAACTGGATCCGTCATCTTTCTCAGCCTGATCTCATCTTTCTCACTTTCATCCTGCAGCTCCTCTAACACTTCAGCTTCTTTCTCAGCTTCACAGTTCAGCTCCGCCGTAGAACTGCGAATTGCTGACTTCCAAAAGAAAAGATGCTTGTGAAAACTATTCAACAAATTTGGTAGGACTAAAGAATGGACATGATTTTTAAAGAGTAGAATAAGTCAGCCAGCAGATGTACTTTTATGCTAAAGTCGGAAATGGGCGAAGACTTTGGGTGGTTTACGTAAATTCCTCTTGTTGCTTGGCGTAGATTTGAACAGACACAAGTGCTCTTTCCAACGTTGAATGGTCAGTTCAAAAAAATTATTATTTCAGCCTGTGGTAGAGATTTTCTGTTCTTATTTTTTAAGTGAAAGACTAATTCAGACAGCGTAACTGGATCAACAGTGACCGCCCTGCTTCTAATATAAAGCATCGTGTCAGTGAGGCCAGTTTGAAAAACTGTCTACTGCTCCTAATTAAAAGATTACTTTGTAATCATTTACCACAGTCATTTAATAATGAACGATAAAGTCATGCACGTTAGTGCTATTAGAGAAGCAGACTTTAGTCATAGGTGAAGTGGCTTTAATTTAATAAAATGACTTTCCGTTGGTTCATGTAAAATGCTTTTTAAAAATATCTTTCCCCAAAAATATGCTGTGCAGACATGTTGGCTTTATTTTCCACTTTTTGTTGGAGGTGAGGCAACAATGTATTTTACTCAAACTTTGCTCTTCTTCACCTTTTAACTAAGGTGAAGTTTGATGCAGTTTACTTTCTGCTAAAAGTGAAGTTAACTTGTTCAGACTTAAAAAAATCTGTACTTAAATTAAATTGGGAAAATCTTATGTAAACTGGGGATTTTTTTTTCTCGCCAAAAATGCAGGTCATAATTGGTTGGTTTTTGAAAGATTACATTTTTAAATAGGAAACTGATATAAACATGAAAAAGAATTTACTTTAAATATTTTCTTTTGCGGAGAGTGCCACTTTTACAAGAGGAACAGTTGCACAGTTATTGATAGATAATTGAAGCACTTTGAAAATATATTGGAGTTTAAAAAAACTCCAATATATTTGTAAATGACAGAAATATTTACAGACAGGGAAGACGGGTAATTTGAGTGAGGAGTGAAAGAAGCCTTCGATCCAACACTAAACAGAGGAAACAGCCTCAGATTTCATCTTTCTAACACCTACTCTGCAGCCTTGACTCGTCTCCTCAGTCGTTTTTCAGCAGTGGATAAATGTGACCAAAACAACTCGTGTGGCATCTTTTGGGACTTGTTTAGATCATCAAGCTCCAATGGCCCAAATATTCAGATGAACAGTTCCTCACGCCTCCTAATTGCCCCACAACAGACTCCAGCAGCCCTCTGACAGGGTCCAAGTCAAGTTCTTATTGTTAAATATATTTTTATTATAGAGGGTCATTGTGAAATGTATAATCACAATTGTGATCTTAGCATTACCAAAGAATAAAGCTGACCTTTAGCTAAGCTTATCACCCCTACCTAAAATGGAGGATATTTCTACCTGTAAAAGTTGGATTTATGATCACAATTCAGACATTCCTTAAATCTTAGCTTTCTTCTCTGAGTGATGGTGAGTTCACACCGACACATGTTCACATACAGCCAACCTCAGCTGCTGTTATGCAACAGCTCCCCCTTCTATTTCCAGCTCGTGTAATGGGGAAGGCTTCTGCCGTTCTGTGCATGCAGCCGCACGGCTCGTGTTCATTTATTCATCGTCACGTTTCCTCCTTCCCAAGCTCCTCGGCTCGACATAATGACTCTGCTCCGGCATTACGGAGCTGTAACTGTTCCAACATTTAGCACATTCAAAATTCACACATCTTCACGCCGGACCGGAAACAAGAGCCAACAAGCCGAGCAGTCCTGAGGACAGCCGTCGTCGTTGGTTACCTATTCTCTTCTGATCTGTGATGTCCAGTTCTGGTTCGGTGTAAGGCTTCAGCTCGTCCTCCTCAAATCCCGAATTGATCCATCGATCCTTCATGATTTGCTAAAAAGAAAGCAAAATGACAATTTAAGCCTCATTCATACCATATTTATGAAATCAACATTGTTTTTGTCTGATTTTGTTCTTTTTACACACAGGTAAACAGCTGTAAAAGTGTTGCAGGAATTACAGATTGCATGTGAACCCATCATCACATTTAGATTAGATCAATCAACATCCATACTTCACTTAGCTGCATCCCATCTGGAGGAAGTGTTGCTTTTAATTTGCAGCAGATCAATGGCTGTGTGGGGTTTTGATGAGGGTCTGTCCAAACTAATTACCACAGCTCTGATGTAACTGTCACAGTTTTAGGTCAACATATCACATCTACAGCAGACCGACCAGCATCGTTTACTTCTGTTAGACTGTTTTTTATTTTTTAACAAATCAGTGAAGATAGGAGCTTGAATATAAGGTTTTTTTTCTTTCCATTTTACACCAAAAACATAGGTTTATGGTCATATATCACATCATTTTTCTTTCAGAACTATAATCCATTAGGCAGTCTTTTACACTGTTTTGTGTCAAGAATTTGCTGAAAAATTACATTTCTGCATTTCAAAAGTCGAACATTTCTGAGATTAATCTCAAAATCTCAGTTTTTGGTGGAAATTTTCTCTTTTTTTCTATCTATAATGACTCTAATATGCTGTTGTAGGTTTGGCATGCTACTCCCTCAAAACCCACAAAAGATGTGCTACAAATAAACCAAAATTATAATTTTAGCTTCTTTCTTTAAAAGCTAGCAAGAAAAATGTCATACCCCATATTTCAAAACATCTGTAGTTTCTTTTGACAGATGATCAGGCTAAAGGACTGCCTGGGATAACTCTGCTGCCTTTCATATATTGTGCAACAACAATAGATTAAAAACTAAATTTTATCCAGATCAAAAATGAAAGTTACGTATTTTGCAATTATTCGCAAACAAAATTCACCTATTTCATGACTTTTTTCATATAGAATATCCAAAATATTCAGAAAAAACAAGATGGATTTTGGGTAGCCGATGTACCTCGGTGCAATGCTACTTGGTGTTTGCAAAACAGCCAATCCTGGAGCGCCATTTATCTTCCATAGTGCTGATTGGTTGAACCCTCAAGAGTAGAGAAAGAAGGCCAAGGTTCGCTTCTGCGAAAATGTTTTCTAAAGCTGTGTAATGATGCACATGGAGGTATATTTGGTATCTGAACTAACAGCTGATTCTAAATAAAACTAAGTAATTTCACAATTGTTTGTACTTGGTTTACAGAATAAATTATTCTTTCTTCAGTTTGATATGAAGGGAGAGAGCTGACTGCACTAAAATTTGGTTTAAAAAAAAAGGAGAGAAAAAAAAACACCAAGAGAAAAACAGCTCAAATGTATTATTCATAGTTACAACATCAAAAAGGAGAAGGAGGAGGAGGAGTGTGGGCCAGATACACACAGAAAACAGGACACAGTGGGCGTTAGAGGAGATGATGCATGGGCAGAGGGGGGAGTGAGGAGGACGTCATTCTCCAACGTGCTACAGGGAGGGGATTAAGAACCAAGTAGCATATTTACATTTTCTGTGTCCTCCCTCACCTCGAGAGTACCACGCTTGGCCGGGTTCAGGACCAGGAAGCGCTTCAGGAGGTTCTCGCAGTCCGTGGACATATAGAAAGGAATGCGGTACTTTCCTCTTAGAACGCGTTCGCGCAACTCCTGCAGAATAAAGGGAGGATGTTCAAAAAAAGAAAGAAAGAAAAGAATGCAGATCTCAAAGTCATTATGCAAGACATGAGAAAAAAAAAACACTCATTGTGCGCCCAGAACAAACTGGATATATTAAAAATAGATATGCTATATATAACACCAGAAGACTCAGCTAATCAGTCCCTCCAGGATTTCTTGCAATCAAAATTTAGAAATATTTGCAAAGAGTTCTCCAAATTATTTTTTTTTGATTAAAGCTCCAATATGTTATAATGTTTTTACATTTGTTAAAATTATGTTGTGACAGAACAGCATGAGACAGAAAATCTGTGAAGAAACAAAACAAAAAAACAGCTCCTCTGCCTTTACCAATTACTATGCCCTGCTCAGTCAGAAACAACCAATCAGAGCCAAGAGGAGGGGCTTAGTGCTGTCAATCACTCTCATGCTTACCTCCCTTCCTGTTCTCTGCTACCAGCTGGTACACCACAACTTAACCTGCCACAAATGCTAACAGTAACTAACCTTAGTTAGTTACTGTTTTTTGTGGAACAGTAAGTTGTTTCTCCACCATTAGCACATTTAGCAGGATGTACATGAGGATGATTGACAGTGCTAAGACCCTCCTCCCGGTACTGATTGGTTGGCTTTGACCAGGAGCGTTGCATTTCTTCAGATCACAATTCAAGCTGAAGGAGCAGAAGGAACTTGATGTTTTCACAGATTATCTGTCTCATAACAAACTGTCACAACACAGTGACAGTTTTAATACACATGAAAAAATAAAAATAAAAATTGTATATGTTACATACTCCAACATTACAAACTCTACAGATAGAAGATAAAAATAATGGCAAAGAAAACAAGCAGAAAGCTGACTCATGGACATTTTTCTTTAAATAACTTAGTTTAATATTTGTTACTCTAAATATAGATCTCAGACTGTAACTCGACTTTGAGTAAGGCTGCATGCAGCACAGAGCAGTAAAAGTAAGAAATACTGCCAACTGAAGGAGGAAGTTTGACAATTTTTTGACTATTTTTACAGAAAATTCGCAATAAATTTACAATTATGCATTCAATCGGGAAAAAAAAGAAAAAGATTTTGCATGAATTTTTGCCATTGCGTAAAACTGGAGGGACTGTCTAATAGACTACCACAACATCCCAAATAAAACCGGTTTAATCGTTTCATTAGATGTCGGAAAGGCATTTGAGAAGGTGAATTGGAAATTTCTATAGTAGATAAATTTGTACTTTGTAATTTCTTGTGGATCAGAATATTGTACAGCTCAACCAATGCCTGTGTGAAGACAAATGGTTGGATTTCTCAGAGCTTTAGTACCAGACAACGCTGACACCCTGACACCACCGTTTGATATTTTTCTAGTAAAACCAGTGGGAACTGCGACTCAGCAAAAGAAAAATACTTATTGAATTTAAACAGCCAATAAGCCACCCAAAAATGTATGTATATGCTGATGATGATCTGCTGTTATTTCTTTCAAACAATAAATTAATTGTTTGAATCTTATAAATAAGAATTAATTTATTCTTATCTATAAGAATAAATTAAAATCCACTGCCATCTCATTCAGCCAACCATCTGTTTACACACCGAGAACATCAAGCAACTAGGCATCAATATTCCCAACAGGCTGACACATTTGAATTACACCCCATTAATTAAAACAGAAGACATGGATTACAATCTATATCAACATAGATTTGGAAAAATTTTACATTAAACTGCTCTCTCACTTCATCATCTGTAATTACAAAATGCTGGACTACCTCAGAACTTTGCAGAGAGACTATAGGAGAAAATACTCGTGTAAACAAGTCAGAAACCCATTAAAACCTAGCTAGTAATAGGAGCATGAATTCACACACACTGTGATCCTACCTTTAGATTCTGTCCATCAAAGGGCAGGGAGCCACTGACCAGCGTGTACAGGATGACCCCCAGACTCCAGACGTCCACCTCCGGCCCGTCGTACTTCTTCCCCTGGAAAAGCTCCGGGGCCGCGTAAGGCGGAGAGCCGCAGAACGTATCCAGCTTGTTGCCTAAAGTGAACTCGTTGCTGAAGCCGAAATCAGCAATCTTTATGTTCATGTCTGCGTCTAGTAACAAGTTCTCCGCCTTTTAATAAAAGAAAGGGGAAAACATTACATAAAATATATCCGTTTGTTTAAGATACACATTATGTGTGTTGTACATGCACCCAAAGTGAAACGGGATTGCTCCTGTAACCAGTGGCACTGCACCCATCACATACCACCAAACAAGGAATTAAGACTGAACAATCCATACCATTTAGTAATAACCAAAAACTCTATTATGTTTGCTACTTTCACTTCATCAGCCCAGTGTTCCTTCAGCCTACGGAGGTAAAACTCTCACTCAGGTTGTGGTTAAGCTACTGAAAAGGACCAACTCTGTAATATCTCTGATCAGTAATAAATAAGTTACAAACCATTATTAATCTCCACATTCTCAACCTACAACAGAAAATGTTCCATTTCAGAATAAAGAGGAGATATATATGTTGTAAGTTTTCAAAAAGAAATGGGAATCTGTAAAAGCTGTACTTCAGGTCAGAGTATTACAAAAACGGTAGGTGAGTGGAAAAGTTCTGACTCTAGAATTTTAAAGTGAACAATGCTGGTGACATGATGTTTACAAGACAAATGAGAATTCTGAGAAAATGTTTATTTGTCCAGTAACCAAAGCATTAAACCGATACACAAGGCCGAGGTGTCGGATGTCCTTTATCCAGAGTTAAACATATTTTTGTTGCTCTTCTGTTGACTAAAGAGATTATGTTTTTCGGTGTTTACCTAAAGTTGACTTCATTTTTTCCAGTAGAGGTTAATTTGTGAACAGTTTTTTTTTTTTTTTAAAGAACTGAATCATTAGCAGGAGCTGCTAATGTTGCTACATGACTGCACATGTAGAGCAGGCAGAAGAGGCTGCTCTGAGCTCCTGTCTCATTAGCCTCTTCATGGATCATTGATGATCCGCAGAGGAAACCACTCAGCAGCTCCTCTTGGCTGAATGACGTTCTCTGCTCTACGGCTTAAAAATAAATAAATAAATAAAATATATCACGGAAACATGAATATTTACACAAGGAAAGCACAAAGGGAGCAGCACGGCAGCGGATGTAGCAGGAGCCACGTGAGAACGGTCCGAGTCGTGGGAGTGTGTTTACAGACACACTCCAGTGGGACGCAGTGATCCAATTCAAGACGAGTGTCGTCAGCAGACGGCTTTCTGGTGCGACGGCATGGTGAGGCCGAGTTAGGAAACGAAGGTCTGACCTTTTCTACCAAATAAGTCAGACATGATTGGCCTTCCAGGTGGGGGTAGCATTAAGCCCTGCTGATATTGAAATTAATATTTTCAAAAGTAAAACTGTGGGTACTGCTTTAAAACATTGTGCACTTTGGTGCATGGAGTAAAATTATGGAATAGTTTGGAGGAGGAGTTAAAGAAATGCTCTACTAAAAATCGATTCAAAACACTTTAAGAAAAAAAGATTAGATCAGACACTTTTGAGGTAACAATAAGGAGAATAATTTATGGTTTGCAACTTATATTGTTAACTTGATGAATGCAGGCCTGAAAATTTATTCTGTAATTATTGAGAAAGTGACAGATTAATGCAAGATGATCCTACTTCCAGCTCCCTTTTCACTCATGTATATAGTAAGTGCTGAAAGGAAATGTAAATTAATGATGAAATTTGTTAAATCTAGCGAATAAACTGATTTATTGTTTAGTTGTAGTAAAAAAGAAAAACATCTATCATTTTTCCAGGGTATGTAAAGATTGATCTCTAAGCCACACTGTAGATTTCAACTATTCAATACTTTAACTTTGTATTGAGAAGTGTGAAAACTTCCTGTGTGTGTTTTCAGGTTTGTGATGACGCTGCTGAACTCACCTTGAGGTCTCTGTGAACAATGTGCTTCTGGTGGCAGTACTGCACCGCCGATACGATCTGTATGGGGGGAGGGAGACGAGCAAGAGTTGAGGACAGTGTCTGCTGTTGACTTGTCAAACTGTGATAAAGGATGTGGTGGAGAGCGCGATGCGGTCGGCGCCAACAGGAAAGATAATACTCTGTGAAGGTGGCGCTAAAGACAGAAAAGAGGTGAGAAAGTACAGGCAGAGGCTTTTCATCACCAACAAAGGCCGAGTCCTGCTGAACCTTACAACACTTATTCAGCTTTTTATGGCACATTACAAAAGCAAACTTTTATGTGGCAAACACAAAATAGTCCTGCAAGTATAAAAGCCTTTCAGGTTTTATTAACACATAAATCCTTTGAAAAGTTGCATGAAGTTGTGTTTTGAATCTAAATTTTGGTCTGACCAGAGAACCTCCTTCTACATGTTTGCTGTATAATTTGCATGGATCATGAAAACGTCAAGACTTCTTATGGCTTTAAAGTTGACCAGGAAAGGCAACTTTATTTGGAAAGCATATTTCGCCATCAGGGCAGTTTAAAGTGAAAACAACAACAACAACAAAAAAACAAACAAGTGATACATTGCTTTTTAGTGACAAAATAAAGAAAAGCAAAAATTGATATTTTTATTCATAATACTGCAGTTATTATAAATTAAAGGAAGCTCTAACAAAATAGATTTTAAGCCTTAATTTAAAGGAACTCGGTGTTCCAGCAGACTAGAGGAGAATAGCAGCTGAATGCTGCTGGTTCTGGTTCTGGGGATGCACAGCAGACCAGAACCAGAAGACCCGAGAGGTCTTGAAGGTTGATACAACTAAGCCATTTCCAATAAGCAATAAATCAATTCATCGCATGATAAATTAAAACGTTTATTGCAAACATTTATTGTTTTCTTATTGTCTTTTTCTACCAAAAACTGGATGATAAAAGTCCTCAGTTTGGTGCTTTGTTCTCAACTGGCCCTTTGTTTGAAGGACAGTTTTGTTTACAGAGACTCATAATTCATTTTATTTCTCGTTTTTGGTTCTGCTTATTTATTTGAGATATTTAAATTGTCTCCCACAGCGTATCAATATTCGCTCGTTTGCTAGAAATGAGCGTATATTGATCTTTGAGAGGATTGTACATTATCATTATATTAGTTGAAAACTGTCTTAAAATTACTTATTATTTATTGCAATAACTTCTGGGACAATTTATCATCCAGCAAAATTTGTCAAGGTGACAGACCCAGCCACACCTTATTGAATGTGTTGCCAGGTTACTTAAACCTTTCACTATGGAAGGATTGATGATGTCACCAGGCTTAAATAGTTCGGCATTGGGCCAGCTTCTTTCCCTGGCTGAGCGGTGTGTGTTATTGGTACGGAGAACTGATTAAACTTCTCTGTTCAGTCTTCAGACAGGCAGCAGAAGGAGGCGGAGTCAGGAGCAGAGGTGTGAAACCAGAACACTGCAGGGGGAGAAAGTTATGTACCTGTCTAAATTTAGCCCTGGCCTCCTTTTCCTTCATTCTTCCGTGTGCAACCAGGTAGTCGAACACCTCACCTGCAAATACAGACAGGGAGTCAGAAAGCGCCTGATGGCGATCAGGGAAAGGTCAGGACTCCAAGTGGGAGAGAGACGTGCTGAAACCAAGCGAAACACGATTTCTAAAGCTCAGAAGATAAAAATAACATTCTCATGCAGCTGGCGCGCTACGCCCCCCATGTGCATGGTTTGAGGGCATTTCTTGAGCACACTGACGTGCGCTAACTCCAAACTGAGCCCCTCCTGGAGGCACAAAGCTGCTGCTGCAGAGTTCTAGGAGCAGACGCTTCCCTGGTTAGCACGTCTACACACCGCTAGACCGGCGCACCGCTACAGCCGGTTGTGTTCTGAATCAGGCTATCTGGGAACAGCTGCGTAAAGTTGAAAAGACAAAACCAGCAAAAAGCCTTCCTCTGTGCATCCTGAAAACATGAATGAAGCCCCACTCCTCACCCAAAGATTACCTGCAGAGGTCAGCACAGTGTGTGTGTGTGTGTATGTGTGTGTGTGTGTGTGTGTGTGTGTGTGTGTGTGTGTGTGTGTGTGTGTGTGTGTGTGTGTGTGTGTGTGTGTGTACGCACGTGCGGGTGTGTGCTTGGATGTGAAAGCTTAATCATCTGTGAGCTCAGACTCAGGAGCCAATGAGAGAAAGAGATGGAGAGAGTGAGCTGACACCCAAAAAGCAGGCCAGCTGAGCTCTGAACACGGGGAAAACATTCAAGGACAAAAAAGTTAGTAAGTCAGCTAAGAAAAAACTAAAGTGTAACACTCTGTTAGAACTGGGACTGGAGTTTGAGCTGAACAGAAATCTTAAACTATGATTTTCAGGTGGTAATTTAAGTTGCAAGGTAATAAATATCATCTAACTGTAGGAAAAATGCTAGTATATCATTTAAACGTACAGGATTTGTTGCTACAAGCTAAACAGTTTATTGAACTGTTTATATGTGTGTTTATTATTGTTGCAGTGGTAGAATATAATTTTCTAGCACTTCAAATTTATGCTCTGCATATTGATAATTTATCTAATCTTCCATATAAGCTTATCAAAAATGCTGATGATGCTGATTGTGGGAGCATTGTGTGAAGCTAACGGGGTTATAAAGTTTATTTCAACTTCATTTGGAAATGTTACTGGATCAGTACAAGAAGTTCATAAGACGTTTAAATTCACATATAATTTGATAAGAATTAAAGCTCTCAAAATCTGAATCGGGTTTTACGACCACAGAATTAAAAACCTTTTATTTAATTTATTTGTTTTTTAAAACATCTGTAAAGCTAAAACTAATCTAATTCATTTGATTAAAAAAAAAACCATAGAAAAAAAGCCTGAAAATGTGAAAAAGTTGAGATTTTTACCACACCTTTGAACAATACAAAACCTTCAGCATATCAACTGAAGACACAGAAAAGGAGTATAACTGTAATAAATAGAGATTGATTACAGAGCAATACTTTTTTTTTTTTATCCTAATATCTAAGCAACAAAATGCCAGAATAATAATAAATTGTCATGTTCTTCCTCCCCTACAACTGGCCCAGGTTTCACAATTCATAACATTTGATGTTAAGGAATTATACTTCAGATCTTAAAAGTTTGTAACACTGCATGCATGTGTCCCTAAATTCAAGTTTTGTTATCTTATTTTTACATTTAACATTGTGTAAATCAGATTTTTTTTTTCCTTTTGGTGTGAGTGCTATAGTTTTCCTTTTAGACTAAAGAATGTGACCTGTTGGAGCAAAGCAGCAGCAGCTACAACTGATTTTTAGTGAGGAGAGAAAAACACAAACAGCTAAGAAGTTTTCTTTTGGGGTGCACTGACTGCAGTTTTCTGGATTATTGCCGGTTTCAGCAAATACCAATTTTCTTTTTGCCTGAAAAGTAGATTTTTAGATCTTTGTGGAGACAGATAAGATCAGTTTCACTTAAAGGCATCAGCAAATCGCAGATCTCAGAAAATTAAGGAAATCGGGACCAATTTATCGGCTGCCCAACATATCAGTGAACTCCCGCTTCTCATTTGTTTTGCTTCAACAAAATCCACACCATTAGAAAAACTTTCGCTTTGCCGCTGGTTGTAAAACTATGCGGCTTTCATGTTATCCCTCCATCCGTCTGAGAAAATACTGGTGAAATGTGGCGGACCGAGCAGAGCTAGGAGGGGTTTTTATGTAGCAACATGAGATGGACCGTAATTTCCGGACTATAAGCCGCGGCTTTTGTCACACGCTTTCAACCCTGCGGCTTATACAATGATGCGGCTTATTTATGCATTGTTTTTCCTAATGGCCGCCGGGGGCGCTCAAGCAGAAAAGGTAAGAGTGAGACAGGTGGAATATATGTGTCGAGGAAGATGCAAGTTTAACGTAACTTAACACATCTCAGTGCACAGGAGGAAGATGAAGACGGCTCTCATTGACTTTTACCGGTATGTTTTTTTTTTTAACCAGCCCTGTTAGTGCTGTGTTACTACCGTATTGCTGCTGTGTTACTACCGTATTGCTGCTGTGTTACTGCCGCGTCACAGGTACTGTTTGGAAAGAAAAGCTAAGGTATATTATTAAAACTTTGAAAACTCTTTCTGTGTACTGTCTGTCTGTAGGCACATGCGGCTTATAGACAGGTGCGGCTTATGTATGTACAAAACGGTTTTTCCTTTAAAAATGTACTGGGTGCGGCTTATAATCAGGTGCGCTCTATAGTCCGGAAATTACGGTAATCATTTCAGCTCACCTCCACTGGCGTACTCCATCACAAGGTAGAGGGTCCTCTCCGTCTCAATCACCTCAAACAGCTTGACTGCAGAAAGGAAGGACAGACAGAGGGAAAACCATGAACTCAATTAATTTGAAAAACCAGGAGGGATGAAAAGAAACTAATTCATGGACACAAACAAGAGCCACGTGGAATAAAAATGGACCTGTGTGTGTGGGTGTGTGTGTGGGTGAACGGGTAATGTAAGCATTGCATGTTGAGGCAAATAAAACCTCTTAGTACTGCACAACAAAATGGAGTGCTTTTTTTGTTTGTTTGTTTCTGATTGCCGATACCAGCTGAGACTCGTCCTGCTACATGTGGAAAAGGTGGGAGAGTAAACAGAGATGAAGAGAGGGATCTCTCTCGTTATTCTGATCACGTTTCCTGCAGAAGAAATTATGGGGCGAGCAGCAAGGAAATGGAAAAATGAATCATCGTTAAATCTTGTTAAATGTTAAAAACTGTGACTAAGCCACACAATACAGCAGGTTAAGTGATTTGTCAAAAACAAAGGAGAGAAAAAATGTGGATGCTTAATATCAAGTTAAATATTTTATATTGAAAGGACAAAACGAGGACTAAAAAAACGGATATATTTTGGAAACAAGATATAAAACTAATCAAACCAAAAAATGTTTAATAAAAAAATAAAACTTTCCTATTAGGTTATAAAGAATAATGTGCTGCATTTGTAATGATTCTTTAACATCCCATATCCATAAAATACACCTATAAAGGCCAATTACTTAAAGGGGCAGTATTAGGTGTTTCCCAGGTAAAATGTGCCATTTTATAGCACAGTCAAGTAACTATATTAACTTCAGATGTTAGAAAAATGCTGTATATATCAAATATGACGTAAAAGAAATGTTACTTTGTAACTTAATGCCTTGAAATTGGGCCTCTGTCTCTTTAAAAACCTCTCCTCTGTCTGGAGCTCTGCATTCAGGAAGTCATCACAACATGGCTCCTCTTTTATCCTTTGACATTTTTACCAGCGTTGATCTGAGAAGAAGCTCCTAAAATGAGCTCAGCAGGTCCACCAGCTGTTAGCTAATTGCTGCTGGCTAGTCTGAAGGAGCTGAGTGGGGGAAGCTGCTCTGTGAGGTCAAAGAGAATAACATAACATGATGTAAACGTCAAAAAAGGGGATTTTACATAATACTGCCCCTTTAAACTAAAATCTTAGCAGAATCCCTCATCTTTTATTTGCCATCATAAATCAACCTCATTTCTTTGACTAGGACTAGATTGGTAGAAGCAGCAGTTTTGGTTCTCAGCCGTGATTGGTCAGCTGAACCTTTGGAAAGCGAGGCGAGAGGCTGAAACAAAGATTAACTTAAAAGAGCGGTAAAGAATACCTTATGAAATGTTTAATTAAATGTCTGACAATCTGTGTGTTAGAAACATACAAAGTTGCCAGACCTTAATTTGAGCAATGATCTTAACTTTTAAAATCATATTTTTAGCTTTTCACACGTGGACACAAGCGTCTTGCATCCTAAACCCTTTCAGTGTGATGTTGCAGTCTCTCTGTGTGGAAGTTATGAAAGATCCACTTACCAATATTGGGATGATTTAAGATCTTCATTATTCTGACTTCTCTGAAAAGCTGTAAATGACACACAAACAGAGTTAGATTAAATACTTTCATATTTTTGCTAAATCTACCAAAATGAGGCTGAAACACAGTAAAACACCAAATCTATAATTTGTACCATTTATAACCCAATTGTTATAACCCATGTAATTTTATTGTATGGTTTCTACAATGATTGAAGTTTATATTACTATTCATATAGAAATTTTATTATTCATCATATAGAAATTTTACTGATTTCCTGGCAAAAAAAAAAGGACACACACACACACACACACGCACAAAAAAACTTATGATAAAAAATTACACCAGGGTAAACAGATCTATGAAGCACAATGTATTTTATTCTCTCTAAACCCCAAATAAACTACATCCAAATGATTTTTTTTCCCCCCAGATTAAACTGCTCAATATGGGGGTTTTTTAAAGTTGCAAAACCCCTTAATTTATTCATTTATTTCTCCCTTTTTGGTTGATATAATTTCAAAAAGCTGCCAAACTGGGAGGGTTAACCAGTCTGACCAGAAACAATTTCACAAAATTCAAATCAGAGGTGCTAGGACAGCAGATGCAGCCAAAACCGCTTCACCATTTGGCTGCACATCCAGAGCAGCACAGAGAGGAATGTATTATTAACCAGCTGTTCACTACACCATGCTCTTCCATCCCATAAAAAGCTAAAAAGGATTCAATGTTTCATGAGGTGGGGGGCGAGGGGCGCCATGGCGTGGTCAGGCGTGCTGATGAACCAAACGCTGCAGATGAAACTGGAACACAAAAACAAGCCACCACTTCCTTTATGCGACTGAGCAAAATGATGCGACAGAAGTTCTGCTACCTTATCATCAGAGAGGGGAAATATTACAACAACAAAAAAAACAACATTTTTTGGGAGTTTTCAAATATTGGCATTTGTGGGGGGGGTTTTTATTTTATTTTTTTTTTTAAAGTAATTTGAAATTGATTTTATTAGCATAATCTGGTCCAGTCAAACACTTGATTGTTTACGAGTTTGTACAGCTTGATTGAGCTGTACAAACTCAGAGTCTGTACTGTAAAAATACATCACTGGATTGTTTAGCGAGTGGTTTTTTTATGAAAGAAAATAGTATAGCAAAATAAAAATAAAAATATCATCAGCTTTACCACAATAATCCTGCCATAGTGACTCTGAATACTTGCAACATATCAAGCAAATTTTGTTTAGTGAAATACATGAATACATAATTTTAATTCCTACAAACTAAACGCAGACAGACTCACCACCATTACATCACTACCAGGCCTCAGTGGGGATCAAAACGTTTTTATTTTAGTCGTTTTATTTAAAAAGTGGAACTTGTATATTCACTGCTAAGGCTGAACAATCGGATCAACCGATAACTGAAATAATCAACTAATTTAGTAATCAATTAATGGTTAACTGGAGTACAAAGATTCTAGAGCAATTAAGCCTAAACTGTACAAAAATATACACATTTTGCAACCAAGACGAAAAACTTTCTAGGTGTTTGGATACGTTCTACTCTTCAAGTCTCAGTTTTAGCTTCACCTGGTTCAAAGTATGAAGAAAAAAAAAGTCCTAGTAAGCACATTTTATTAAGAGGTTATTAAAAAAACAAAAAAAAAAACAACTAGTCAACAGAACAGTCAAATATTTATTTTCCTACTTTAAAAATGCAAATAAATACTTTAATTTCTTTCATTCATTTTTAATATTGTGAAAAATAAGCTTCAGAAAAATCTACAGAATGTGTAACATTTTTAATCCGATCAATCAACAGAATAATTGATCACTAAACTCGTCAACTGCAGCCATGTTCATTGCATAGTCATGTTTCAGTTGTTCATTTTAAAAATTCTAGTTAAAGCCCAAAATTTTGCTCTGAAAATTATAATAAGAAAACAAATATATAGGAAAAAAAACTTGTATTTTCAACAAAGATGTTTTGGAATAGCCTACAAAATCATGAGGAAGAGAAATATGTGAAAAATCCATTTTTCATTAAGTTATAATTTATTGGTTCTACTTACTACATGGAAATAAACCCCGTGGAGAGAAAGAAAACGTACGTTGCGTTGCCAGCACACTGAGCTGTGCAGATGGGTTGGGATTCTTTTCATTAGCATCCATAAAAATAATCATTTTTTCCCTGTTTGTTGGACATATGCCAACACGGTGTGCTACTGAGTTTGGCGTGAACGTCACTTAAAGACAAAAAACTCAATGCATGAAGCGGCTCGCCCTGGCCCAGCGGAATAAATAAAGACACTGCAGCAGGCAGAGTGTGTGAGCAACAGGCAGAGGTGTGTGGACAGATTCAGGCTGGTAGATGTACTGGGACACTTTCTGCCCAGAACCCTGCACTGCTCTGTTCTGCCTAAAAGGCTAACAGATGGTGATAAACAGCAGGGGCCGTTTTCAAATTCAGCGAGGCTTTGAACATCGGGTCGCCTTGGAGCGAGCGCACAAACACAAACACACACACACACACACACACACCAATAAAGCAACCTTTGATTCTAGATGTAATCACTTCACAGCGACCCCCAGCAGGCAAACTGCTGATTCATATCAGTAAGACACTAGAGTGTGTTTGGAGTCCAGTTCGACCGATGGATCAACGAGACCTGAAGCTTTAAAACGGTCTGAGACAAGGAGCTACTGATTGGGAGTTTTCCAGGCATGGAGGGTTTTGACCAGCAAAACAACAAGCTTATCATTTCATCAAAGGTGATCTGAAAGTGAATAGTCAGGACAAATCTTTCATGTTACAAGGTGATGCAACTCTGTGAGTCAGACTGAAGTCTGGTAAAACGAGTCCAACAGCTTTCAATGGCGGTACAGCGACTCCAGTTCGGTCCGAAAATAAAATGGCACAGAATGTCACCAAGTTTATCAGACTCTCGTTTCAAGAATATTCAAAGCCACTGAGATGCATATAATCATTTAGGAAATATCACCTGTTCAATAGCTTGTATATTGAAAGGTTAAAACTAATTTACCCGACAGTTGTGAATGTTGCTCAAGTCCAGTTAACCTTCTAAATAAAAAGGGCAAAGAAAGACAACTAGAAGATTTGATCAGTTCTGTGCAGGCTAGTTTCAGTCGAGCTCTAAGTTAACAGCATTTAAGCTTTTTCCTTTTCGCACAGTCATGTTCAAACACCCAACCATCTTTTACTGCGCCAGAGTTTTACAGGTAAAAACCTGCAGGTTCTTTTTGCTGGCACTGAGCGGCGTGAAAGTAGAGATCAGT
Organism: Alfaro cultratus; assembly: GCA_903066825.1. Taxonomy (NCBI): domain Eukaryota; kingdom Metazoa; phylum Chordata; class Actinopteri; order Cyprinodontiformes; family Poeciliidae; genus Alfaro; species Alfaro cultratus. The sequence goes on from CAEFZX010029780.1 coordinate 32,793, forward strand.
TAGCTCATGTGTCTGGCAATATCGCTTCAACCTCAGACACTGTACAGATTCAGTCTGAAATGGAATTAATAAAGCAAATTTTACAGGTCAAGATAAATAGGAATCGGGAATCTGTTCTTTGGCTGTTTTAGAGTATCGGCAGAAGGTTTGCAACGATAAAGATTTTTTACTAGTAGACGATAAATTGTCCCAGAAATTATTGCAATAAACAATAATGTTGTTTGAGACCATTTTCAAGTAATAATAATGGTAATCGCAAAATAATGCATAAAATATATTCTCAAAGATTAATAAACTTCAAATTCTAATGAACATTTAAAACTGGAACCGGAAGAAGTCTTAAATATCTAAATTAAATAACAACAAATAATTAAAAAAAACAACAAATAAAATAAATCATGAAGTCTGTAAACAAAACTGTCCTTCAAAAAAAGGCCTAGATGAAACCAAAGCACCATTCTGAAGACTTAACCAGTTTCTGGTAGAAACAGACGAGAGAAAAACCATAAATCATGCAAATGAAAATCATTGAGCTCGTTTTAATTTATCATAATTGATTTATTGTTTATTGCGACAGGCCTAATTGGCAGGATTCAGCAAGACAAATTCAAGACTTTATAAAAACCTTTTTAATACTAGCTTGAATGAAATTTAAACTAGAAAAAAATAAACTATAAGTAAATGATTAGGGAAAAGAACGGCAGAATGAAATAAGGTAACCACATTATAAACTAGGTCAAGGACAAAAACGTGCCACTGCAACAATGCGCGGCGTGATCTGACTACATCCATTTTGTCATCAATATCAGGCGCCTTCAGGGGAAGTAACACGCAGCTCAAAGCTAAAAGTCACAGACACTGTTGGCTTTCAGAAGCTCGAAGACCAAAAGAAGGAAACTGAGTCTACACGTTCCCGTTTCCTGTATCCACTACAACTGATCCGGGATGCATAAACAAGTCTGAGTGGGTTAAACATTAGATCACTTCCTGGGTTTTATTTTTATTTGTGTGCTTTTGGAAACCTCCGTTCCATCCGGTTACAGGCTGAGATGAGTCACAAACAACAAATTACAGCCTCTGGAGTTTTAACCGAGACAAAGATGTGTGTTTGCTGTTTATTGCAGCAAAGCCATATTGTTTATCTCAGCTAGGACTCTGAACAGGTTCTGTTCAGCTAAGCCCGTCACTGGGATCCTTCAGCTCTCATCTGGACAAACAAATCAGCCTGAACGAACAAATCCTTAAACTAACAGATGAGGACACTTAGATATGTAATCACTGGGTCTGCGTCCAGCCAGAACATTTCAACACAAGAAATCAGAAAAGTCTGAACAAGCCATCCTCCTGGTGTGGGACGTTCTGACGTAAAACAGGGAATCAAAACAGATTGGTTTACTCATGCACTAAATTGTTCCACAAAAAAAAAAAAAAAAAAAAGTTGGGATGCACCGATATTAATACTGCTGTTATGACCGGTAACCAATATTATATATATTTCTTTACACTTTCAACATTGTCTGAAAGAGACCATGTCATCTACATTGCTTCTCTGATTTAGTTAAATGTCTTCATAAGTTAGGGCTGGACGATACAGCTGAAAAACATCTCAAGATTTAAGAATTTCTCAACAGTCGATATCATAAATTATCAAATAGTTTTTTGTTTTAAATATCTGAAATATTACCAAACTAGTGATGTGACCTTTCCTGTGTTATTGTTTTATCCACAGTTTTCTCTCTGCGTCATTGGTTTTTATTTTTAAGCAGTTATGAAACACAGTGACGAAACCTGAAGCTGTTGCTGCGCAAGTTACTCAACAGGTTGTTGCTAGGTAACCAAACCGTGAGTGAGTTAATCAATGCAACCAACATGTTTTTAGCTCGCCGTGAGAGGCTGAGCACCTAAGCTCTTCCCTCTGTCTACATTTCCCAGAATGCTCTATGGTTCTGGATCGGAGTTCAGTGAATATTCTACATATTGAATTTTTTAAATCAGACGTATTGTCTATTAATATTGATCACATGTCTATCACAATACATACAGTTGGATTTATTGTCCAGTCCTACTCAGAACACTCGATCACTATCACTTTATTGTACAAATATCACATGACCATCACTCTACCCTCCCCCTCCTGAAACAAAAACATTCTGGTTGTTAATGTTGATCCAGTTTTACAAAGCGGGTCATAATGTGGGGTGGCTTGCTAAAGAAAAGCCACCCCACATTATGATACTGCCACCATTGTGTCACTGTGTGATCTGAGGTGTTAGTTTGCCACCAATAGAAAAATGAATGTAGGCCAAAAGGTGTAAAAGTCAGTTAGAGGGCCTGAATCTAATTTAGGGGTTCTGAATGAAGAGAAGGCTGGATATATTTGCACACCACACTTTTCAGATATTTTTTTATGTTTTAAAAAACAATGGAATCAATGCATCAATTTAATTTTAATGTTATGCGCCAATACTGCTATTCTGCTACTGTTGGTCAGACCTGAAAAACATTGAAGGGGTACTGAGTACATATGCAGGGCTCAGTTCTCTTCACGTCAGAAAACCAAAAAACACGTCGACTTAAATGAGCCTCAAAAGTTCAACCTCCCACACAGGTTGAAACAGGGAGGCGCTGAGGATTAATTAACTCTGTTATTCCTTACATAGGGGAGCTTTTACTTTGAGAACCTCAAATAAGCAAAGGATGGTTTTCTTAAATTACTAAACTCTGCATTTCCTTTTAATCTAACACATTGGATGAAAATTATCCGAGTTCAAATATATTACCTAAGCAAAGCAGTTATGAAAAACTAAATCTTCCAACAAAAACCATTTTTAACCTCCACCTTCTGTTTTCTTCCTAAAAAGAAGAAAAGAAAAAATGTTCATTCATGTCGAAAACAGCAGCACAGATTTACATTCCACATTCAGTGGGCTCACTGTTGTGCTAATATTGGCTAATGTTAGCTTACGTCAGAAGATACTGGGGCATCACAGACGTTAATGGGTCAACATGCTAACTTTAGCTTGGGCAATTCATTTCAAACTACGACGACTGCCTTCGGCTGAAGTTATATAATCCTGATTTAAACCAGCTGGTTAATTAAAAATAAAATAAACTTCTTAATGGCAGTACCTGATGTCTGATTAAACAAGGCAGTAAGAAGATAAAAACAGGGTTTTTTGGTTTGGATGAAGATTTGTTGTTGTTAATTAATAAGAAGAAAAGTGTGAATGCTAACAGACTTGGCTTTAAGCCTCCTCTGTTTACATTTCACCAAGACTTAAGAGCTGAACTCCCACCTTGACCTTTGACAGCGATCCCATCCAGAGCTTTGGAGAGTTCATATGTGTCAACTCAACCATGCATAACTATTAAACTACTGAACGGACATCTTTAGGCTCCAAAGACTAAACACCCTCCTTTCTGCCATCAGCCTCTCAACCACTTGCACTGTTACATAAAAGTCCAGTCTAATTCAGGTTGGCTGTTTTTCTGGAGCGCTGGCTGACAATCCTGCATCACCCCGACCAAATGGTTAAAATCAGCTGGAACACCACTTCTGGAAAGACACTTTCTCCAACTGATTAAGGGAATTATTACCACAGAGGGACAGAGGTAGGGCAGCACCGATTGTAGTTTTCAGGCCGATCAGAGATCTTGAAAAAGACTCAGTTCCCAATTCCGATCTTAGCAGATACCGATTTCTTTTTTTGTCAGAAAAATCACTAAATATAGATTTAGTGATTTCTAAGCTCACTAAACAAAGACACTAAGCTGACAACAGTGAGGTGACTATTGTTAACTACCTGTCACTCAGTCTTCTTAAATAATATTGGCTGTCGCAATAAGAAATTGCGACAGCCAATTACTCAATTGCAATAAGTAATTAGCTCCATACTTTCAATCCTTGATCTTTTCTGACAGGAAATTTGTTTACAGACTTGATAATCCATTTTATTAGTGGTTTTGATTGGAAATTGGGTTTATCTTCTTTTTATTTACCGTTTTTGGTTGTTATGTTTTAATTTGGATATTTAAAGTGTCTTCCAGTTCTAGTGTGAAGTGATCTGTGCAAAATTAACCAAACTTCTGTTGTTATGACATTGTTAATCTATTATTTGGAAATGATCTCAGGACAACAATATTATGGTTCATCGAAATAATTTCTGGGGCAATTTATCATTTGCTGCTGTGACTACCAGTTTATGAGATCGGCTTCACATGGAAGTGGTGTAACCCCAGCCAGAAACTTCTTTAAAAAAAATCTAGGGTAAGATTTACTCTCTATTTGTTAAATGAATGAAGGGATGACCAGCATTACATATATTAAGTGCTTTATATCAGTGCAAAATCTTTCTTTGTTCTTTGTTTGAAAAAACAAAATATAAAATGTATTGCTGATAGGCCTAAAATATGTCATAATATTCTAGGCCTTGCTGCCTGGCTGTACCTAGCCCTGTATCCTAGTTGCAGTCCTTTTTTGTGATTTAGTCATGGTCTGATGCCAAACTGTAAAAATGTGACCTCTGTCCATCAGTACCTTTAACTGTTATGAATTCTGAGGTCCGGACTGGAGAGGAATCTGTGAGATTCCAGGTCAAAACTGTGACTTTATTGGGAATTCCAGTAAAATATTCCATCATTCAAGCACACGGAGTGGAATGTACCTTTAGTTTGGTAAATTAGCTCATTAACTGTTGGGTAAAAGAGTGTTTTAAAAGAATGAGTGAATGCTGACAAAGCTTCTGTTAACGCCTGGCTGAACCAATTCGTGACTGGATTTTCTTCATCTCAACGAGAAAAGGAAAAGAGAAAACAGCCAGTTTGTCTATAAATGGAAACGTGACATGAACATGACTTCAAGTACTCAAACACTTTTTTTTTAGGATCAACGTGCCCTGCTTCCTTAAAATAAACATTAAAAGAAGTCAAATACTTTCTGGAACGGCATGAGGAATAATCTGACAACTATGTTTTTTTTTTTGTTTTTTTTCTTGGCGGTGACAAAGCAGGAACCTAAAAACAACAAGAACCGACACAAAGGCTTCATGCCTTGTGTTTCTGTGATAGGCGGCGTCATGACTCAGTGTCTTTGTGTCACAGCAAACGCCAAAGGGCCCGGGCCCCTGAGCTACAAAGGCAACAATCAATGGAGCTTTGGAAAAACTGATGGAAAACCACTGGCCGAGCACCGAGGGAGACCAGGGGCAGAGAGGAGAGCCGGGAGGCGGGGCCGACATCAGCAGCAGCCGTTCGCCGCTCTCAAAAGAACGAGTCGATGCTGCTCTCATTTCCCCGAAAACGGCAGGGCCGGGAGTCACAGAGGCATGATGGGACAAAACACTCGTCTGCCTTATTAGTGAGGACAACCCCCATCAAAGACACAGGAAACGGAGCTCAGGTTTAACTCGCAGACTGATAATCTAACAGCAGAAAACAAAGTTCCTGCAGGTTTCCGACTTTAAGACCTTTTTTTAATTGCACCTTGAATTAAAGACAAAAAAATTTATGGGTTGGTAACAGAAGTGAGCCAGTAGCAAAACCAAACCTCATAGCTACATTTGCACTTACCCATGATACACAGAAAAGTTAGCAAGCAGTTTAATGTTAGCAGCTAGTTAGCCGCAGCCTCAAAAACCTCCAGTCATCCACAAAAAGACTTCTGTGTGAACAGTTTATAACCGAAAAAGTGACCTTCAGCTGCAGAAGAAGAACGCAGCGCTCTGTTTACAGACTGACCCTTCAAACTGCAGACACTTTAAAATCATATCTGATTTAGTTCCACATATGCAAGTGGGACAGTTTGGATATTTTTGGGGATGAAAAGCTTGGAATTGTGGCCAGAAAAATAAAATAAAATAATAATTTTAAAAAATTATCACATAGGTCACATTTGGGGGAGAAAACCCCCCCCAAAAACCAAAAAAACAAAGCAGGTTTGGGTCACATTTGCCTGCTGTGTGAATGTATATTTATGTGTTCTAATGGTCCAGTCAAAGTCCAGATGGAAAGCATCCTTGGTAAGCCTTGATAATTCACCTGAACTGACAGTCTCTATTCAGTCTGAATGAGCTGAAGATATTTTGTAAAAAACAAAACAAACAAAAAAAAAAGACAATGTTCATCTCCAAATGTGTAAAGTTGGTACTGAATGGTGGTGGTCTAAACATAAATGCACGCCACACCTTTCAGACTACTGTTAAAGAAAACGAAGAAAAGTTCAATTTTCCTTCCACTTCACAGTGTGACTGTGTGGGCAAGCGGCACAAAAACACACCAGAGCACACTGAGGTTTGTGGTTGGAACAGGACAGAATGTGAAAAAAAGTTCAAGTGGTACAAAGACTTTTGCCAAGAACTGCAACAAGCAAATGAAAACCAACTCAGCTATGACCACCGGCCAGGAAGACGACAATTACATTCATTCATCATGGAGGTTAAGACGATGGAGAAAAAACAAAACGAAACAAAAAAAAAAACCCTTCTATGTGTAGTGGGAAGGATCAATGCTTTTTAGATTCAAATCAAATGCAAAGGTCATGATAACGCAGAGTCATCTCAACTTCACGAGCCAGAAAAGCCACAAGGTTACAGTCACATCTCTATACTGAAGCAGAAGCTGCTTGCTAGGTACAATTTATACAGAAGAGACTGGAGAGAGAAAATTACCTTCTGAAGGCTGTTTGGGTTCAGCTGTGTCTTGTCTATTATCTTAATTGCCACCTGTGGAGAGGGGAAAAAAATTATAACTTAGCCAGAGGTGGAAAAGTGTGAAAAAAGACGGCGCCAACACCTGTGTAATTGGAAACAACACAGGAATTGGAGCTCTGTAAACCAAAGTGACTGTAGTGTTACCATTCACAGAGTTTAGAGGTCGTCTGAAAGCACAACGGAGGGGAATGTCAATCATTTCTGAAATCAAACGCTCAGCAGCAGCAGCAGTAGCAGCAGCCTGGCTGAACAACAGATTTAGCAACCCGATTTCAATTCTTTATTCCAAAAATTAGATCACCTACAATTTAAATTCAATCTATAATTATGCAGATAAGTCTACAATATTTACCTTTCACATATTACTTTAGTTTGTGCATTTGTCATTTATTTTTTATATTTCAAACTTCATGTCTGTTTTTCCAATTTCTATATTTTGCTACAAGCTATCTTTACATTTCAAATCAAAACAAAAACTACTTTAATTTTTAAATGTGGAATTCTATCTGTATCTCTGAATTTTGCAAAATTCTTGTTTTGTTTGTGATTACATTCCCTTACTTCTAATCTGATTTTAAAATTACATTTCTATTTTTCTTCATATAACTACATTTCTCGTTTCTACAGCTGCAACTTAGAAGGGCAGTATCATGTGTTTTCAAGGTACATAGTGCCGTTTTACACCACACTAAAGTAACTCTGACCTTCAGTAGTTATAAAAATGCAGTATATAACTCAAATATAAGAAATTTGAGTGTAACTTAATGACTTGAAATTGGGCCTCTGTCTCTTTAAGAAGCTCCTTCTATTTCTGAAACTCCACCTTCAGAAAGGCAGCACAACATGGCTCTTCTATTAACATTTAGCAACATTTTACCAGCGTTACTCAGAGAAGTAGCTCCTATAATGAGCTCAGCAGATGCGCTGTTCCACCAGGCGTTTGCTAATTGCTCCTGGCTAGTCTGAAGGAGCTGACTTTAGAGAACTTACTTTTGAAAGTAAAAGACAGTGATCTCTGCAGCTTACCTCTCTGCCGGTGAGGATGTGCCGGGCAAGTTTAACTTTGGCGAAGTTGCCTTTGCCGATGGTCTTGAGCAGCCGGTAGTTGCCCACATGGGGTTGCTGCGACTCGTCCGAGCTGCGGGATCGCATGCCGGTCCGACCTGAGCGTGTGCTGAGCTCCTGGCGCCCGTTGCTGTGAGATGTGTGCTGCGGACAGAACAATAACGTTAGAGAACTGCTGCAGTACTTCAAGTACCAGTAAACTGTTTATTAAAAGAAATCCACTTTTCTGGTTGATCACCGATTAAAAAGGCTGATCTGCCGATTCTGGTTCTGTCCGTTACCATTATTTTTTTTTTTGCCGGAAAGCCCGATTTAATCAAGGGTGTAAATTAAATCAATCTAAACCACAGCGATTCAGTAGGTCACCTCTGTTTACACACACCAGGTGTGACTTGGTACTTGAACTCATGACATTCTCTTATTACTAGCAGAATTGATTTTTTTCTCCAGAGTTGTAAGTGTTAACATTTCATGCTAACCACAACATTATGTGGTGTGGAGGTTGTTACTGAGTGAAGAAGTCTGAAGGAAGGAAGGAGAAGGAAGGAGAAGGAAGGAAGGAGAGAAGGAAGGAAGGAGAGAAGGAAGGAGAGAAGGAAGGAAGGAAGGAAGGAAGGAAGGAAGGAAGGAAGGAAGGAAGGGTTACTATGTTAAGCCGTGTCTGTTTTA
>CAEFZX010029782.1:0-10299 GCA_903066825.1 Alfaro cultratus
TTGGGTTATATGCCGACCCTGTCCTCCGGTTTTTGGGGTTTTTTTTTTTTTTGGCCCCCCCCCCCCCCCCCCCCCCCCCCCCCCCCCCCGTCTCTTCCAGGAACCGTCTGGATCGGGTTCCTGCAGATCAATGGAGATCTGGGTCCGCACCGTTTACGTTATCGCTGCCAGTATTAATGCTCTTTTAATCTGCTCGGGATTACAGCCATCGATCCACGTCATCTATCTGCCCCAACTGCTGCCTCACACACACACACACACACACACGCACACACACACACACACACACACACACACTTCAGGGAAAACGCAGTGTGAACGGAGAGCACGTGGGTTTCTGTTCGATATCGGTATCTGACCGTAAACGACTTCATCGATTCTAGAGACGAATCTGAATATTTACATATGAAACATGAAACATGAAGCAGCAAAACTCAGAAACATAAACACACCGAGAAAATAAAATAATAAATATCTTATCTGTAGGTTTACTCTAGAATGCTTTCTAATTAAATGAGTAACTAAATTAGATAAAAATACAAATATGTAAAAAAACACATTTAAAACTATAAAGTCAAATATTTAAAATAAATTATCATAAATAAAAATATGATATTTGACTTCATAATTTAAAATTATTAAATCAAATATAATCAACTTAAAAAATTATTTAAAAAATAAAAAATGTAATTGAGTAAAAATTCATTTAGAATTAAAATATGTAACCATTAGGATAAATAAAAAATAAAGCAAATAAAAATACAAAAATGCAATATTTTGAAAATATTAAAAACATTACAGCAAATGAATACTAAAAAATTATAATTAATAAATAGAATAAAGAATAGAAAAAACAGAATTTAGAAACAAAATAATACAAAAAATTAAGTAAGAATTAAGAAAGAATAGCTCTAAATTAAAAAAAATAATTTTAGGATGAATAAAAATTAAAGTTCTTCAACATTTCATGTTAGTGGAGAAACTGCAGCTGTCAGACATGATGAATAGAAAATATATAAATTAATAAAATAATATTACATAAAAACAAAAAGGAAAAAACTATTCTTGGATATTTAAAATATTAACTGGATAAAGTTATAAAAAATAATTATAAACAAAGAGTTTCTTGCTTTATTTTTGTCCAAATGTGCTAAAATAATCCGTGTTTTTTTATCAAAGGTGATGATGTCGTTGGTAGAAACCTGAATTTGAACCGTTTTGTGTTTGTGATCCTCAACGTTCATCATTTCATCCCTGAAAACTATTTCAGCTGAACTTTGACACTAATATTAATGAGGCAGAACAAAGACGAACCGGCGAGAGCAAATAAATAAAACTGCAAATACATAAAACTGTTTCCTGTAACAGGATGACTCTGCAGTCCAAACCTGGTTTCTATTAAACCTGAAACAAAGCTGGGAGTTTTTATTAAAGTAAAATCACTAATTTACATTAACTCAGCTAATTAAACCACATAAAAATAAACAGAAATATCTGATTTTATTTTTTACTTACATGTGCTATATTTTACCTTAATATTTAATTTTGCTATCACATCAGGTATTTAGTAGTTTGTGTTATTGTTCCACATCTGTCACTGTTTCCAGGTTTTTGTCTACAAAACGATTGGAGGAAATAAATCAAAACATGAGGAAAGTTGACTCACTTTTAGTTGTAACATAATTTATAATGTTAATGAAATTAACCAAAGGAAAACAATCTTTACATATTAATATCTTGGGATTTTGCTGACAGGAGTGAAGAATCAGGCATGTTTGGAGCTCCGTAGCTCAGTCGTACTTTTAAACAGAAGCTCAGGTCAAAGTTTAAACGTCTCTCAGAACATCGGACTTTACCCAGCTGGACCGGTTCTATGATCACTTTAACAGTTTTCACTCAGTTTAAATTTGATGATTTTAGATTTTAAAACAGAACGTTGTGATGATGTCACTCTAACTAAAATATTCTGAACAGATTTGATTTAAGCTGCTACAGCTTTATCTCAACGTGTGTGTGTCATACATCGAAGCGAAGGTCTTTCTGTCTACTTTCAGCCGGTGTGTCTCTCACTGCTGCAGGACTTACAGTTTCCTGCCAAACCCTCCAGAAAGCAAATAAGGTTCAACCAAACTCTAATTCAGTCTCATTAAAGATCAACTCAAACATTTTCTCCTAAAACTAAAAGTTCAGAAAATCTTGATCCTGTTTGATCTCACAAAGAAAAATGAACAACCAGAATCTTCTGACGGTTCAGGAATATTTCTGATACAGTTTATAGTTTACAGAGCTTATTGCGTTTATTTCTGTTTTCTGCTGATGTTTCCAGAAAATTCACAAATCGCCATAGCAACCAGTGGCTCAGACTCGTTAACCCTTTAACTGCATTTTGAACGTCTATGAGATCATCAGTGTCATTTCAAATATGTCCCACTGACATTGAAACTATTTCAGCTTCCAAAGATACTTTTATTTCTTCATATCTTAGATTAAAAAAATCTGGAATAATTTAAAATCAGAAAAATCTGCGAATAGATGGAGACCCAGTTTGATTTAAATTGTAACCATCAGCATCTACAACAACTATTAATACTCTAGCTAGCAATAAATGTATTAGCTGACAATTATTTCAGTAATCAATTAATCATGATTAATCTGATTAATCGTTTCAGTCCAAATATGAATGTTTGTCTGATGATCTGAAATATGTAAACCTGAACAGCAGCTGACAGCAACACTGCAGAACATGAAAACAGATCCAGCAGATTCAGATTTTATCTGGAAAACATTAGAAATCTTTTCAACACAAAGCGGCCGAGCGGCCTGGCCGTGTTTCCTTCAGAGTCCTGGTGTCACGTTTGATTTGGCCGCCCTAATAAAGCTGCGACAGAACCATTTTCTCATCTCAGCCCAGCTGCTCTCGGCTCACCAGCAGCTCCGCCGCCGCCGCCGCCGCCGCTGCTGCGCCCTAATTGATGTGGACAGTCAGAAAGGAAAATCACTGCAGCGCCGCTCGACCTTCCCTCGGCTGTGAGGAGCTAGAAACATTTAAACTGTTTATCACTGAAATTTAAACACAATATGAGCCTGAAAGAGATGATCTGATTTATACACATCTGTACCTGATAGACCAGAAGAATCCTGACAACACAGTGACTCTTTGCTGCTTTAAATGCATTTTTCAGACGTAATTAAATGAAATAATTTGCATTTAAAACACCAGATGACTCTAGTATTTCTGCAAAATAAAATTTAAGACAAAATTAATGTTCTACAATTAATCTCAGCATATTAGAGACGTTTCATTATAACTTAAATGAAGCTTCAGACGGAGACATGCCAAAAAATTAACATTATTGAACTATTAGCAATATATTAGCAGGTTATTTAAGAGGTTTGCTGTGATCTCAGGTTTTTAATCCTGTACAAATGTAACATTTTCCCTCTGAGAACCATAAACCAGTCAGTCAGCAGAAACACCGTTTATAGTTCAAACAGCAGGAAGTTGGACTTTACCCGACCAAACCACCATTTTCATCCATCAGTTTACATTTTTTAATTTTTTATTTCTGTTTTTATTTCACACATTAAACAAAATGTTCAGTTTAATGTGTGATGATGTCACAGTCTAGATTTATTCAGAAACTTTCTGAACCAAACTGTTTTCACACCAGTTTCATCGTGAAAATGCAGATATTTCTGTCTGTTTTCACCCAGAGTTACTCACTGCAGGAGGATTTACAGTTTCCTGTTAGATTCCCCCAAAGCGCAGAGAAACACGTCCGAGCTCCTATTTACTCCTGTTGCACCTGAGTTTCCTTTAACCTCTCAAAACCCATCAGACACGTCAAAATGTCCAGATGTTAGCAGGACCAGGTTCTGCCTCTGACGGGTCCAGATGTTTTCCAGTGCAGCTCACAGTTTGTCCACAGCGACGCTTTGACTGAGACTTAAATTCTTGCTTTTCTGGCTGGCAGAAGAAGCTGGTCAGAAAAGGCGGGAATCGCCATGGCAACCAGCAACACAACGGTTTCCTCTGGTTCTGGTTCTGCAGCAGTTTTTACTTTCTCATGTTAATCTATTATCATAACAAAGAAATTTCATTGAATGAATAAAAACACATGAAATTGTGTTAAGTAAAAAGTAAAAAATAAAATGTTTAAAATGATAAAGTGAAAAGATGTCTGAGTGGCCGAAAAACGCTTATGATTAATGAAATGTCAAATGCTTGAGACCCCGACTCTAAAACAGTCTAAAAACATTTATAACTGTGTATTTTAATAGTTCAAACGCCAAATATACCTTAATATGCATTAATACGCTCAGTAGAAACAGTAGAAACAGTAGAAACAGTCTCAGCGCTAACACAGAAGCTAACATTTACGAGTTCCTTATCTCTGCTTTTCAGGGTTGAGCCAATCAGCACTAATTAAAATAAATGGCAGAGAATCACTGGCAAACAGTAACCATAGAAACAAGTCTGGAAGATGTTAGTAGCTCAGGGTGGGATTATCTGGAGGCTCCCAAAAATACTTTCTCTTTTTTTTTTTTTGTCTTTTTTTGTTTTATAAAAGCAAATGTCATAAAACTGAACTTTATGTAAAACTCATAAACCCACATGTGAGCTACATTATTATTTTGAGTATAAACAATAGTCAGATATTGGAAAATGATGAAATTATAATGTATTTAACATGATGCCACTGAACAGTGGATCAGTTCAGGCCCACTGATGGATCAGGCACCAAAACTGCTCCACCCAGGGCCCCCATCCTGTTAGCTCCAGCCCTGCTGGCCCAGCAAAGGTTTTTACAACATTTAGAACCAATTTATTCATATGAACAATAAATTACTAAACCAAATTAGAGCTGCTCAAAACATCAAATTTCTACATTTTTCTTACAAAATCAATGTGTGTCAACAGCTTTTACTGTTTTTATTGTCCACAGTTGATATTTTTATCAAAAAATACAACATTTTGGCTTTTCATAATGTTGTTCAACGCTGCAATAAATCATTTTTAAAATGTAACAAAAGTGAAGAGCAGGTAAATCAGAGGAGGCTCTAAGTTCAGCAGCTGGTTCCTGCATCACTTCAGGATGTTTATCCGCCTCATCAGTGGAACAAAGTTGGACCCAAACTTCATCACGTCTCATTTCCAGCCTCCAGCGCTGCTATCGACAGGCTGAGACGGAGATAACTGTATCTGTCAAATCTTCTCACACGGACACAAACAAACATCACGAGTCTCCTGAAATCCACTATCACAGATCGATGGCGGCCTGCGCGTATGCAGGAGGTCAGGAGAGAAACCTGAAATGGACATGCAGCCTCTCCTGGTACCTGCTGGTAATCTGTTTCAGAAAGCCGGGTCCGGCCTCATTAATAATGCACCGGCTCTGCTGCTACAGGATGCATAAAATGGAAAATACCTCGGTTCCGTCTTTCAGATTTGCTGCACAATTTCACCCTAAGTGGATCTTAAACCTCCTTCTCGTCTGCATTAGAAAGGTCATGTTTACATCTGCAGCGATCCGTCCTGCAGGACGTTCCACATGAAAACAAAAACATTACGGATGTGAGGAGCCAACATACAGGCATGTAATCACATGACAGAGACTCTGTTTCCATTTAAATGATTTATCATTTTTCTTTTTAAACTGGATAATAAAAGTCTTCAGTCGGTGCTTTGGTCTCAACTAAACCTCTTTTGGTTACAGAGGCTTTATTATTCAGTTATTTGCTTTTTATGCTTATTTATTTTGGATATTTAAAAGTTTTTCCAGTTCCAGTGTTAAATGTTTCTTAGAATTTAAAGTTTATTGATCTTTCAGAATATGTTTTTGCATATTGCAAGTATATTAGTTGAAAACAACGATATTATTATTTATCACGATAATTACTGGGACAATTTATTGTTCAGAAAAAATTATTGTGACAGGCCTACTCACGTATGAGGGCTCATTATTTATTGGAACAATAAAGAGCATAAAGAGATATATATAAATGTATAAATTAGCAGTGGGACTTAATTAAAATTTTTTATTATTTTAATTGAGTCTGTAATTAATTGCCAAATAAGCAACATTTTCATTTAAAAACCCAATGAATAGACATATAAGCTCAACAATCATTCTTGGAGATAAACTGTGGACGATAGCATTAGCGTTAGCTTCTGTGCTGATGCTACATTGAGATACTATTTTAAGCTTGATTGATAAGCTAACTCCTTTTAGAACAACATGACAACAACAATAGTCTTTTGGGCAAAAGGAGTGAAGTTTTATATAAAAGCATAAAAAGAAATCGATTAACTTTCAACTTACTACTTTAAAATCCATGTAGCAAAATAATCAGAATGAACGTATTAAAGGCTCAGCTCTACTTTTTACAAATGTCTGAACAAACTCCTCTACAGCTCTGGGCTTATAGGCTCCAAAATGAGCAGTTATGATCTTAAAGAATTAGTGATGAAAAGTTATCAAAAGCTTTTTGCTGCGTGGGTTCTCACCATGGGAGAAACAAGCTCACAGCTGTACCAAACATGCTGTGTGTTGCCACAGAACAGCACTTAACACATTGTCATTTAGTGACGTCACTTTAGCTCCACCCACTTAGAACAGGAAGTGACATGTTTGATGGGGGATGTCCTCCTTTTACAATCAAACTCGTGTTTCTGGTGACAAGTAAAATCACATTAATGAACTGATTTTCTGCCAACTGTGCCACTTTCTGACCCCTTATGAGGTCAAAGTTTATTAAAAATTCATTCTATTTTGGGGAAATTAATATTTTAATGTTATAAGTGAAATAATTTTCCAGTGGACCAAGAACTTTTTCATCAATATTAAGGAATTGCCTTAAAACAACCTTCCTTATCTTGCTGAAAAGTTACTTTAAGTTAGTTTTGTGTTATTTGAAGTGAAGATGGTTACACAATAAAATAGACCAAACATATTTGGAAAAATTTGGTATTTTTGCAACGAATTTACTTCTGTAAATCCAAGTTGCGCAATTTTATGATCAATGGAAATGCAGCTAATCATGACATGAAATATGCTAGGAAGAGTCACAGTTAGAACACTGTCCTGTCAAACATGGCGGCGGCAGCATCATGCTTTGGGACGGTTTGGTTCTGGTGCTTTGGAAAATATATAAACAGTAGAGCAGAAAAGGAGAAATACCTCTAAATCTTTCAATATCACCTCAGACAACAACAATGATTCCAAACTCATCCAGGATTTATGGATCATCATTAAAAGTTGGATCAGAACCAAAAACCAACCGATTCTAATGAACTCAGAGCCACAAATCCACTTCCAGTTGAAATTTCATCAAAGAAATTTGGTGGAGAAACAAGTTTTATCTTAATAATGATAATTAAATTCCGGTTTTCTGTCATTTTTCACTCGTCTTCAAACAATGGACTCCTCCTCCCCTCCTCCGCCCGCCCGCCTCCCTCCATCTTGCCTGGTTAACCCGGCTGCGAGGTGAAGAAGAAGTGAAGTGAGCAGACCGAGGCGGGTCACGCTGAGATTCCCATCAATAATTCATCGGGCCGCTGCTGCCTCTGCTCTTGTGTTCAATTCCCCTGACGACCACATAATACCTCCTCCCCCCTCGCCAAAGGAGAGCGAAGGGGAGACAGAACCGAGGACGGAGAAAATGGAGAAAGAAAAGGCTTGGAAACGAGATGGAAGCAGGAGAAGATGCTAAAACTGTTTCAGGTTGCAAGCTACATGCTATGCTAGCTAAATGAGAGGAAATTAGTTTGAAATCTGAAGATACTGTAACATGTTGACGCCTTTTAGGACTAAAATCACCAAAACATGCAGGATTTATGGTTGTGTTTGTTAGAAATAATATCTAAGTTCCTGTTTTGTTTATTTTCTCAAGTCCAAATGCTAAGCTAACAGCGCTGATGCTGCTAATGCAACAACGACTCGGAAAATGAAGCCGCATGTTCAAAACAGACCAAACAGTAAAGATCCATCAAAGATGAGAAGGTAAATCTGAAGAGATTATCATTACAGCAAATAAATGTAAAAAATCTGCAATTTTCTTATGATTTTTATAGCAGTTTGACTCATTTAACTCTAAACAATGAGGTAAAGAACTGTAATAAATATTATATAAACTTATATGTTATCAGTATTTTTTAAACTCATTAGAAGATATCATGGGTTTTGAATTAAGTTAGAATTACTACATAAAACAACTGATTTTCTGTCATTGACTCATAAACATTAATATTCATATTTATAACTTTAAGGGAGTTAAGTTATCCTGATCTATCTCTGTCGTTCTGCTGCTGTGCTGATCACTTTTCCTCACTTTCTTCTCCTACTACTCTCCAATTTGCATTATTTCAACTGTTAATTTTATTTTTTATAGAAGCTACATCTGGTCTGCCGTCCAGTTTTAATGAAATAATGCCAACAACTAAACTTTCTTCCTCTTCTCCTTTTAAAATGATCATTATTACTTTTGCTTTTCAGCTAGAAACGAATCAAATATTTGATCATATTTTTATTTTTCTGAGTTCAACTTTTCTAGAAACTGAACATGTTCAGATATAATCAGTAAAAATGATGATAAAAAGCAGATTTTTTCATGGTTTTGTAGAACCACTGACATAGAAACACAGTAAATGTCCTGGAGTCAAGAATCAAACCAGGAACAACAACAACAACAACAACAACAACAACAACAACAACAACAAGCTTTATGACATGTGGAGAAGCAATTAACATTTTAGGTAAATTAGGACATTTAGGAATAAAAAACAAAGAAGGAAATCCTCTTAAAAGTCTCATATTAGTAAATAATTCATTAAAATTGATGCATGATTTGTTTTTCTGTGAATAAATAGAATAGTAATGAAGTTGGATTTTTTTAAAAATAACGAATAACAGAGAGAAAACTCAAATCGAATCAGTTTTCCGGTTCCCTACCAGGCTCCCATCCTGGGCTTGGCTCATAGTCTGGGGAAAATTTGCTTCATCTATTCTCTCAGATTCACTGCCCTGACCTTTGACCTCAGCTCTATTGGTGCTTGTAGCTTTGCTGATCTAAGAATTGCTCCCTTTGTTCTGACAGTCACTGTAAAAAATACCTGAGAGGCTGAAGGAGCTTAATTTGATATTTTTACAGGAACGAAACAAGAAAACGAAGCTTTCATCATTTTTAAAATGACAGAGAATTATTGCTTAAACACTTTTAACATAAAATTATATATTTTAAAAATTGATTGGTAAAACAACTGGAGGCAGTTATAAATACCGACTTATTATAACAAGAATAAAATCCATTTCTGATCAGAAATATTACTGAAATGTTCAACTTTAACCGTTCATGTTAGAAAAACATTTCAATGTTCAGATGTTAATGATGGCAGCTTCTTTATACTAGAAAGACTTTCAGACTGTTTACTTTGGATCAACAGTTTCGGATCTTTTATTTCATTGGAGTGTTTGGAGCGATCAGCTGTTTTCATTAGAGCCTCATATTCAGTTGTTTGTCTCAGTGAAGTTATTTTATATGTTCTGTAATTATTGTCAAATAACCTAAAAGGTTCAAATTAGCTGAATAGTTTTGATTATCAGTGTTAGCGACCACTGATTATTAGCTGGAAGCCTTTATGTGTTTATTAGTTCATTTTGCAGATTAGCAAACAAAATGTTTCATTCTTTGTGTTGAGATTCAGTTGATTATTTTAGAAAATCAGTTCTGGATGTTCAAATTTCTACTGTATATTATTAGAAAAAGACTTTCAGATATTCAATTACTTATATTAGCGGAAAAGTAATGGATGTTTATCTGTTGGCTAAATACTTTTGGATCTTGATTTGTGAGTCGCATGTCGACCTTCAGCCAAAGAGTTTGGAAAGTTGGTTGGCGCTAACATAAGAGTTTCTGATGGTTTAATTGTTTGAGTCAGCAAAACAACTTTGATATTAAGTGGTTTAGCTTCGAGTTTTAATTGTTATTATTAGAGTTTTTAAATACTCTGTTGTTCATATCAGCCATTATTCATTATTTATTGAAACGGTTTCAGACGTTCAGTTAGCTAAAGTCGTTTGGATGTTCAGGTTTTAGCTGAAAGGTTTGGAAGGTTTCTATTGGCTAAACAGTTACCTGCAGTCATGTTGGCTACTATTTATTATATTTGATCAATAGTTGTTTTGTGTAGCTGAAAGTTCAGTTCTTCATATTAGTTTTATTGGTCATCTTAGCCATAATTAGCTAAATTCATCTGGATGCTTAACTTGTTAGCTCTGCAGCTACAGATGTTCCATTTGT
>CAEFZX010029784.1:0-23221 GCA_903066825.1 Alfaro cultratus
TGATGAGTAACAGCTGGATCCCATCAGCCTGCCACCCTGTGAAGGAGAAGGAAACCACTCCCCTGCAGAACTCAACAGGAATAAGTAGGTCCCTCTATTTTTTTTGTCAGCAACAATAAACCAACACCAGTGTAAAAACAGTTTAATTTTGTCTCCCAATATGATTCAAAACATGTAATAAAACTGGGATACATAGAGAGAGTTAGCTTTTTATAACCACTGAAGAGTTTGAATGAAACAGTTTTATTTTATGCTGAGTAATTTTTCTTTATGAAGCTATTTGCTTAACAATGTTCTTAAGCAATCTCTGTCGACATCATTTCCAACAGCGTGAGGATTACCAGAAGGTTAGCCTGGTAAGAACCAGCCCCTTGTTATGTGCTTCACCTCATTCAGAGGGTCTGAACCCAGGGTTGTTAACAAATGATTGATTGAGGCAAGCAAACATTTGTCAACTCTGATGAGGTTTTAAATTTTACCCAATAGCTAATGTTCAACGCTAGAGAATGTCCATCCTCCACTGCCATGACAGAAGTGCCAGACCTAACAAGATGGCTGTTGTTCAGCTTGGTGCTATTTGGAAGCATGGCCACCATGAACTGAAAGGGTTGGTTCACTTCCTCTGTGCTAAAACTACGGACAGACTACAACTCTTAAACAGAGCAGAAAATTCAACATCATCGTTCACAACTTCTCCTTCTGTTCACTGGGTGCCTCAGATGAAATTCTACCAGATAAATTAAGCTCAATGGGAGAAAGGCCAGGCAGAGAACTGACGGGAGATGAGAATCAAGCTGAATCGTATAAGAAGGTGATGGCCAGGCTAGCAAAAAGTGGAATACATATGCACATTTCAACCTCAGATTGAGTGAGCGTAACGTTAATATTTACAACTTTTATTTGATTAAAAAAGCAAAGACTTGCTTCTTTTTACATATTTCTTATTCCACTAATGTTAGATTTCCACAGAGAGAAGTAGACATGGACACGTGCATAAAAATTTGATTTTGCCCATGGACTCTCTGGCAGTTACTGCCAAGAATGAAAAAGCTATTTTCTAAGACTGAACACATTAAAAATTGACTCTCATTCCAACAGGCCAGATCAATGAAATCCAGAATAGCACCCACAAGGAAGTTCCTGTAATACTTGAGGTCTGATTGTAAGTGCTTTGCTGGCAGGCGACGAATGGCAGCCCACTGAGGCCAATGAAAATCAAATGTGGTGTTAGGAATTCAGCTTGTAACTGAGCTCAAGCTATTTCCAACCAGCCCGAACCCCCTGCCTGATCCGCTCCTCACCAGCCCTGCAGGAGCTCTCTTCACCTGTCCTCTTACTGGTCACCGAGCCGCACTCACACTTTCATCTGTTTCAGTCACAATGGGGCGGACGGATGCTGTTGGAAAGTTGACAGAAAGGAACAAAAATGACTGGACAAACCAGTCATCTTACCCCCCTCAATACCACCCAAACTCACTTACCCCTCCTATCCGACTGTCACTCTTCCACCTTTTATCTCCTTCAACTTCTTATCCGGTCCCTTCCTTTCTTGAAGCCTCTCTCCTCACCAGGCTCTCTCTTACACCATATCATGTATTACTTGGCCGCAGGCTGCGCTGCAGAGAGCTTGAGGACTCATCTGGTATTGAGCTAGGCTAAGACCAGCTTCTGAAAAAGCCCATATTGTACTTTGGTCTGGAAGGTTTTCCAACAAACATCAGATGAAAAGATATTTTCAGCTAAACAGCTGAAAGATAAAAACTTGATGGGGTTGAAATAATAAAAACTCACTGGAATCAGAGAGAGGGAGACTAAACCGATCCGCGGTATTAAAAGATCCAATTAAAATCCAAATCCAACATCATTTTATTGATATGAGCAGAAGGGTGAAATGTGTCTGATACGGTTAATATTCTGACGTAAACTTTGGTCAATGCCAATGTTATTAGTTAGCAATTATATGGCCAGTGGGCTAGTTTAAGTTTATGAAAAGTGCTATTTTACAGCATAATCCATACATCACCTGATCACTGATGTATGGATTACAATTACCTTAAATAAAATGATACAAACAAAAGCTAAGTTTCAAACAATTTTCTTATTGAAATTATATGAATTAATAGTTATTCTAAATCACTTTACTGTCAACTTTCAAATATGAACTCATATGACGAACAACTGTACAGAATATCTTAGAACTTCTCTGCATCTCTTCTGGAGGTAAGAGAACATTTGATGAAAACAACAAAAACCTCAAAAATCTGAACTATTCCCTAAATTGAGACAAAACAAACTGTTATAATGCAAATTATTCAATACAATAGCTGTGAAAATTGAATGTTCAGAAGTAATAGACACAACAGTTTACTTGACATTTCTACATCCTGTCTCACAGTTCAGCTCTCCATGCTGCATGTGATTCACCCAGGTGGACCTATAAACTGGCTACAAGGTATTAATTAATTTATCCTGGACTGGGTTGGACTGCTGAGTAGTTTGATCTATTTGCACTCTCTCTATCAAACATTCATGCAACATGCTTAAAGTGAAAGGCTTACTCAAATTAACTTTTAATTTAAATTTGGAGTTGAGAGAAGGATAGTGTGGAATCCAAACAAGGAGGAAGTTTGAGTATGTTTGAACTCTGCTTCAGTAGTCCCAAATGTTTAGATGAATATTAAACAGATGCTGGGACTTGGTGGGTTTTTTTTGGTACAGAAGATCTTTTGATGCTCACTTTACTGGTTGATTGAAACATTAGTTTCCTGTTTACACCACAGTTTGTTTCCTGATTAAGATGCTTGATGTAGACCAGAAGATTTTACACTTTACAACTATTTTAAAATATGACTAATATGTCCTTTCTACTTTGTGTATTCCCATTTAAAGTACTGGAAAACTTGACCTAATGTTGCATCATTAGGTGCAACATTAGGTTACACCTAACGTTGCGACCTAATGCAACATTAGGTGCATTAGGTCCTAACGTTGACCTAACATTAGGTCAACATTAATGTTGACCTAATGTTTCTATAGCTAACAATAAAATCCTAAATAATCTGCCATCTAGAAAAAAAGACTCAGCTGTTTTAGTTTAGTTTTAATGATGTTGCCAAAGACATAGGATAAAGAATACTGGGTCTTAATTGATAAGTTAGGAATAGCTGCAAAAAAAAAACCAGCAAAAGTTGACTTTAGATTCTATACTGGCCAGTTATTGCCCCCCGGTACAGATGTGTTGGAAACATTACAAATGTCACTGTTGTATGCAGTAGCATAGTTTAACATAAAAATAATGAGCAAATCCAAACTTTTAATTGGAAAACTTTTTGCACTTAGGATGCTGACCCACTGTTTATTATCTTACCACATATGTTAGCATGTCTGAACACATCTCAATGCTCACCTGGGGTTAAATATGAAGAAACAAAGCACCTTTAGTGGAACATCATGTTCTATTTGTGACTTAATGTTGATTACAGGGCCGGATTTAGAATGAAGTGGGTTTTGGTGCCTTTATTCATCGTCCCGTTTGACTATGAACTGATGCATGGTAGGTTTAATAATGTATCCTCTGGACCTTAGCGTCATACTGTTCCCAAAAAAAGTATGATAACTTCATAATCTTCAAATATGAGTATTGTTCAACAATCAATGAAGTTTATTTGTATTGCACATTTCAGCAACAAGGCATAGTACTTTACATAATCCAAACATAAAAACATCATAAACACATAGTCATGTGAAAACTAGTAACAGCCATTCATTTTGTCAAGTGCCATTGTTAAAATCCCAATCATGTTCGTCAACATCCTAAACTACTAATACAACTCACCTTATATCAACCTTTGAGTTTTATACAAAGTCCAATATTTGCAAAACAGGCATTTATAAAATACATAAATTTTAAAAAAGACCAGAGAATCTTTTTGGGCCACCCCGGGCTATTGCCATTGTAAGTTGTACAGTCTGTTCCAGGTTGTTTGAGATGCAGCCTTTTTAAACAACCTGGATTACAGAATACATTGCCTTTTCTCTATTGTTTTGTTCTTTACATAAAATGTCTATCAGTGTATCAGATTTAGGCTCCAACCATTTCATGAGTAGAGGTGAGTGAATCTTTGTCAGTGCAGACAGAGTGTGTGCATAGCATAGCATGAGATTTGGTCATGTTATCAGGGCATATTTTGAGGAGCAGTTGCATGCGTTCTGCAGCAATGGCTTTATGTGTGGCAAACATGGCATCTCAGACTAGTAGAGCTCATACCATTGAATCTTTTAACATGCTACATGAACCTGGAATGAGTGTGATGGGGTAATTTCCTCTAATTAAAATTCACAAGGTTGGAGCTCACACTGGGAGGGGTCTTTGACTATTCCTGTCTCCATTCTGAATGACCCCAAGAAAAGACAAACAGTGAGTTAGGACACAGAAGCGCTGTATGTATGTGCTGGTTATAATGGTTCCAGTCCGAGTCCATCTCTGTTACCAGAGGAGTTCAGCTGATGTTGCATCTCTGCTTCATAAATTTAACACAGGTTCACCTTACTGTAGGACTCTTTCTCCAAGAAAGCAGAATTCCCTCTCCTTCCATTTTTCATGTTCTATCTATCTTCATTAGATTCATAGTCAGTCACTGTCGATTCCTTCTCTGCAGTTGCTGTACATGTACAAGCTTTCATCGCGTGCATAGAGAAAGCACAAGACGGTCCCAGAACAAAGACATACCTGCAATCGTATTTTCCTTTGACTAAGGTGGTCCTGATTGACGTGGTTTTTATTTTTTTATCCATCAGCGCCACTGCACGGTTCCAACATCATCAAGGTTTCGTCAGTAAAAGGCAGCTGCATGTAGAAGAGGGCAGCAGAGAGGCTGCGAAGTAACTTCCTCTGCATACAGACATGATTTGGTTTGCTCTGATAAGGTCAAAGCATTCAGACTGTTTTTATGTCTCTGTGATTGCAAAGCAAACACTTCAGAGTCTCATCCAACGGGGACTAACACACTGTTTTCTGAAAAACAGGTGGTGGAATAAAGTAAATGATGGATGCAGATGTCAGTCTCTGAAGCAAAATAATACTTTGGTTTTTTGTACCCTGTGAAGGAATATGAATGTTCCCTCTCTGGTGGATTTTATCATTTCCTGTGCTTTCCAAAAGTGCAGATCCTCCTTCAACTTTTTAATAAGTTTTATGTGAATTTTATTAATAGACTAACACAAGGCAGCTGATAATTGGGAAGTGGATAAAGGTATATTTAAAAGTACATGCCATTTTTACAAATCTGTGCATTTGTAGTCAGTACCCTATGCTTAAATACCCCAAAATTTAAATTCATGTCAACCATCAGTTGCTGCTGTTCTGTTTCTGGCCTTAGAGGTTGGCTAAGAACCAGCATCATGAAGACCAAGGAACACAGCAGACAGGTCAGGCAAAAAGCTGTGGAGAGTTTAAAGCATAGACACTGTTTATTCCGTCATGTGACAATGAAAACCAAGTAAAACCTGGTTGTCCACCAAAACTGATCTATGTAGATGACATTTAAGAGATTAACAGGTCAGGAGGGACAATCAGTTGAAAGGAAAACTATGCTAAAGAATATTAGCCTGGTAAAAACCAGCCTCTTGTTCCACACTTTGCTTTGTCCAGAGGGTCTGGACGCTCGGCTGTTGAGAAGTGAGTGCTTGCTGGAGGCGTGGACTCTGTTCAAGTTTGAAATAATTGGATTTGATTTTACCCAATCACTAAAGTTTGGCCGTGATGTATGTGAAGTTTGCTGGAAATGCCCCACTGCGAAGAGAAAAAGTGACGAGCCAAATGAACATCTTCGCCAGAAATGTAATGTTTTAAACATTCCTCTTGCTCCGACTTGCTGAATATCTGTGGCCAACACAGACTGAATGGCTTCATTCACTTCCACCGTCCAACATTTAGGTTAATTGGTCTCCAGTAATGAATGTGGATATGAATTGTTGGTTCTTTGTTTCTCTCTGTTGATTGATTAGTGGTCTGTATGGGATGAATTCTGTTCCCTAAAAAAATTCAACAGGGATAATCGGTCAGAGACACTGGATGGATGACACTTCTTGAACTTGCTGAGGTACTACTAACCCAATATCAGGAGTGCATTGCTCCATTAAACGTTTCATGTGTGCACTGGAGTCTATATCATTTTGATCCCCTTATAGAACGTAGACAATACATTTGAGATTGCACACACAATGCTGGTCTTCAAACAACATTTCAAATGCATAATTGAAAACTCAAAATCAAGATCATCTTCACGCTAATGACAGGAGTATTTAAACTTTCGACCTTGACTCTTTATGCAGTGAAGCTTTGCATCATTTATCTAGCGATGCTGTGAGCAGAGTTCCAGCAGTTACAGCCTGCAGATCAGTACAGACCGAAGGAGAATGTTGTTAGACATGCCATCATTGCACCAGACAAGGTCAGAGCACCAAGGGTCTGTATATGTCGCATTGATTATCAGACACTCGGTGTAAGAGCAAGCAAACCAGTCTAACAGAGCCATGGACTGCAAACTACACAAATAGAGACAGACAGCAGAGACACTGCTTGGTACTTAGCAGACAGGTGTGGCTGTCAAATACTGTGGCTAAAGACAGTAAGTCTGATGGACATGATGCCAGCCAGGCACAGTAAACATGGAGGAGGCATTTCTTCCTTACCTTGCAGTCGCTGCAAACATGGAGGTAGACAGACTGTGTTAGATGGTTTAAGTGAATTCAAAAGCATTCAAAAAGGCATAAAAACGTAAACTACGGTTTGAAGTGTTTGTGAAAAGATTTGGAGTTTCTTCAGATGTTTTTATGGAACTAGACTGAATAAAACGTAATTGTTGTTTCACCTTGTTTGAATAACCTGTTGAGCCTTTTATTGTTTTTCTTAAATAATGGGAGAGCAATGGAAAGTCACATTCCTCGTCAGGAACTCAGTCTTTGCATAAAATAAAAATCTTCACTGCAGCAATTACATCTGAACGAATGACAGAACTTGGTAAAGTCAAAACTGAAGAAGTCTCCACCTCGTCTGGCTAACCGGTCAGACCTTGTCTATCAAAGGCTGCTTCACAGTTGTTAAATCTGTACTATATCTATAGTTAAAAATATAACTTACTTATAATAGTCAAAGTGGAACTAGATAATTCTATCCTGAACATAGATAATTAAAACACAGTTTCACACCTATGAAATCAATAATCTATTTGAGAAATCAAGAGCAAACAGCATTTCCAATGCTTTTGCAGCGTTAGGACCCTCTTATTATGATATAAGCATTGAACATGTACTGGTGAAAACCTGGATATCATTATTTCACACTTATTGCAGATGCCCAGGTCAGACACACCATTGCTGTATTTGTGAAAAAAAGCTTTAAAAAAAGCTTTTTGTCAAGTGTATCATCAGCGTAAACGATAGTCGTTATTTTATTTAGCACCTTGCAAACCTTCAAAAACTGTGCAAGTAATAATGCAGCCAATAAATATAAAGAAGAAATTCTACATTTAGAATTCTACATTCTACAAGAAAGGAGTCTTCCTTTCTTTACCTTAAATCAGGGTTCACCACTTACATAAGGGATTGCTGTAAAAATATAACCTGAGCATCAATTTATTATTGTCCCCGTCTGGGGATTTACAGGTCATGAGCAGTACAGTCATCCTGACTGTGTCATGAGCTTATTAGCATTTTGAGCACGTATACAGAAAAGCTAAACCCACACTACAGTTTGAAGTATTGCCTAAAAATAATGGTGCCTCAGCTCCAAAACACAGGATATGCATATGTATAAAGAGTTTCTGTGTGACATGCAGCGTGCGTGTGGAAAGACACTGACTCACTGCCGCGCTGCTCTCTTTAGCCTGGAGCCAAATAGTCTGTGCTGGCAGCATCAAGTATACGAAAACAGAGTGAAAATCAAACAAATATATAAAGGCAGTGATGCATATGGTGCAGTGTTACTGCTTAGTCAGGTCAAACCCATGACAGAGACAGACAGTAGATGAAGAAGTAGCTGACTGTCACTGCTACCTGTTTGGCGCATAGCGTCTTCAAGCCAGATTGTTGTGCAGCAGAGATTTGAGCTCTGGTGCCCAGAACACAGGAACTTACTGAATCTGAGAAAAAAAGGCTGAAAAATGAAGACAAACAACATACTCAACAGCAGCGCATTTAATTATTCATTGTGCGGCACCATACACTGATGATGTTTTACACACAAAGTCCATTAGGCTGAGCCGTCTCAACATGCATTTAAAAGGAATCTTAATGTATGTTTAGTTGACAGAAACACAAATAAAGTTGTTTTTTTTGCTTTTTCCTCAGCTTTTCTTCCTGGAGGAGGGACTCAGGACGTGACAGCAGGGCATGGCACTACAGTTTGGACTGGAGAGTTATCCCATCACAGTGTTCGTAAAAACACAAATAA
The DNA here is from genome assembly GCA_903066825.1 of Alfaro cultratus. Classification (NCBI taxonomy): domain Eukaryota; kingdom Metazoa; phylum Chordata; class Actinopteri; order Cyprinodontiformes; family Poeciliidae; genus Alfaro; species Alfaro cultratus. The sequence goes on from CAEFZX010029784.1 coordinate 8,453, forward strand.
TTGAACATGTTGACATATCTCAATATATTGTCTGATAAAAAACATAAAATTGACGTTGACCGACCTCTTATATATGAATATATATCGGTGTTAGAAAAAGCAATGAAATCCGTCATGGCTGTATAATGACAAGTATATCACATTTGTGATGAAAAAAACTGTCTGCAGTAGCTGTAATTTATTGTATCTATCAAATTCTAAAGTACCAGGTTTCCCAGAGTTCATTAAGGGGGGCGTGACATGAGGAAAAAGCATAAACCAGAATAAGTAACTAACATAGTAACATAGTAAGTAACATTTAGCTAACTCTAAACTATTTTTTTCCTCCACATTGGCCCTAATAAATACACTATTGTGGGAAAATTGTATATTTTAAAAAGAACTAAGAAGCTTGGTTTGCTGCAATTGCTGTGTTGGGGTTTCTGTTCCCACCATCTCTACACATCTAGAGACTGAAAACGTTTTGCATTCTTTGAGAAAAAGCTTCTTCAGACTGGATGGAGAACACATCGTTACCTTCCTAAAATTATGCTTTTTTTTTTTTTTTTTTGCCTAAATCATCTTTTGGCAAAAACGAGGTGGTGATTTTTTTTTGCCGAAATTACTTTGGGCAAAAAATGTCTTAGTTAATATATTCTATTATTTCAGGAAGGTGATAAAATGTGCACAGCAATTTTCTTTTCCTGTCATACATAGAGATTGGTCCATTTCAAGACATTTCAACGTTTGGATCTAAACCATTGGCTGCAGGGTTTTGGTTGCTGCTCTGCTGGAAGGTGAAGTTCTGTTCCAGTCTCAGGTCTTTTGCAGCCTCTAACAGGTCTTCTTCCAGGTTTGCGGTGTATTTAGCTCCATCCATCTTCCTGTCAGCTGCGAGCAGCTTTCCTCTCTCTGGTGAAGAAAAACATCCCCACAGCAGTTTCATTTTCATTTTATCTAACTAGAGCACCTTTCTCCATGTTTGCTGTGTCTCCTGGATTATGGCAAACTACAAGCAGGACTTTTTATGACTTTCTTCTTGGCACTCATTCATAAAGTCCAGATTTATGGAGTCCATGACTAAGTTGTTTTGTAGACAGATTCTCCAGCTGTGCTGTTGGATCTCTGAAGCTCCTCCAAAGATGCTAAAAACTCAAATTTAGCAGCCATTATTTGGGATAAACTTTTAAATTCTTTTTTAAAACTTTTTTTCCCCCATATTTGTAATATCTTAAATGGGAACTATTAGCTAACAACTCAATATATTTTACACAGGTATGAGTTCTTTTATTTAATTTTATTTTAATAATGATTAATTAATAATGAAATGGCTGGTAATGAAATGCAGGCGCAGTAGCTTCTTATCATAACAAGACAACTTTGTCCCTCATACACGCGGGAATACGTGTACAGTGTGAAAGACTTTTTCCTGTTTCTCCTACATGACAAATATCCTGCAAGGTGTCACTGTTTTACTTTCATGTAAAACTTATACACGTTTATTAAAAAACTGCAAGTAACTGTTTCTTTATACCGAAGTCATGGTACAGTATAAAGATGGTAAGAAATAATGGCTGATGTGGAAAATGACAGACATTTTAAACAATTCCTACAAAATATATAACATTCTTATTTTTACACAACCTTCTATACATGATCGCAGTGCTGTTTTTTATTTTTTGCCTTTTTTACAATTCTGCTCAAAGTTCAGTGTTGGAAAAGTACAGCTAACTTTTTTCTTGGTACTTTACTGTCGTTTCTTGATCTCCTCCCAATTTTCATCTTGCTTACAGAGAAAGCAATTTGTAGCTCCTGTTTTAAAAACAAGAGACTGTGAACCAAACTTTTAAGTCATGCTTAACTTAAAATTTCCAAGAGACCAAAATATCTAACAACTTGTATAGTAGAAAAGCATGTATGTCAGCTGACATACATGCCTGACAAACGTTTACAATATACTTTTTACCCTATTGCAGTCATTGCATAACTTTTTTTTATTAAACTGATGAACGATGTGTTCTGATGTGTGCGGCGTGTCCAAACCGTACTGAAGCTAGATCCTGATAATAATAACAGCTGTTTCTACTTGTTATCTTCAAAGCAAAGATGTGTGAATGGAGAAGCTAAAAACAAAGAAATCATGTCAAATAACAGAATGTATTTGCAATCAGTGAAACCTGCAGACAGCATGAGAGTAGAGTCCACACACATACACACACACGCAAACAGGCCTAATGAAGTGAGCTGCAGGCTATAAAAGGCAGAGGGAGGCTGGATGGTTGAGCGCGAGTCCAGACAGCGAAAGATGCAGAGTTCAGAAAACCCTGTCTCTGCTCTTTCTCTGCAGCCTTCGCTCCAGCAAACTGACACCACAACCTCTATGCATTTTTCATGACCTGTGTTGGCTGACGAGCTCTCAGCCTCCCTCCCTCTCTCCCTCTCCTCGATCCTCTTCGCACAAACAGAATCTCGCACGCCCCGCCACACATTCTTTCACTCTCAAACTGAGCTATCTCCTGAAAGCCTCAAAAACCATCAGTCTCACCAATTCGCTCCCTAATTCAGAATGGCGTTTCATTCAGAGCGACAGAGAGGCCAGAGGAGATACTGAAGTGGATGAAAGAGAGGAGAAAATGAGAGTGAATGAAACTAAAAAGGAGCTCGGCAAAGCATGACGTTCTGCATTTAGTTTATCAATAATAGCTGCTACGCCACTATTTTCCCAAACAGTAGCATTATGCATGTGAAGGGATTGTGGGATAAGAGACACTATCCTGTTAGACCTGATTGTAAAATATTTCCATCTGTTATATTTGGCCCCATGTAAAATATCCAAGAACTTAAAATAATGAATTTTGTATGAAAGAGTAACATAATATTAAAGTGGAAGTAAATGATATGAGGGTCTGTCAACAGGGTGTCCGTACGTCCTTAAAAAGTCTTAAATTCATGTTATATAAATTCATGGCCTTAAATATGCAAACTTTTATTGTGGCAAGATTATTTAATCTCATATATTCTATGTAGTTTTTTTTTCTCCATGAACTTTTCTGTCATGCAAAGGTGTAAGTTTCACGCAAACATCTTTGTGTTGTGACTCGAGCCGGTTGAGACTATCGTTAACTAGCTGCTAGTATGCTAGCTAACTTGTCAGACCCTATTAGCTATGCCGTAGCTTGCTAGGGTATATTACATTAGGTACTATACCCTAATGTAGGGTATATTAGACAGTAGGGTATATTACCTTATAATAGGATGGCTAGCTAACTAGTTAGGCTAGGGTATGATAGGGTATGTTAGCGTTCACATATGAATTTGAATGGCACCAGAGCTCATTTCCTCCAAACCAAGACGTAGGTTTTTAGGCGGACCAGATTTCACATTCACACCTCCACAAACAAACCAGACTTTCTTGACAAATGGACTGCACTTCAGTTAAAACAGAAAAGAAGAATGCACAGATTTCTGTCTCTAGGTGTGCCAAGCTGTCAGAGAAATATCCTAAACTCACCTTCAACAAAATGTAGATGTTCTGTAAAGCATTGAACGCAAATGTTTTATTTGTGAAAACATTTGACAACCATATTTAATTTTCCTCCACTACATGTATGCAGTCAAGTGTTGGTTCATCGCATAAACCCCCAATGCAACACATTGAATACTTTAGCATGACGCTGTAAAAATGGTTTAAAAGTAAATGTTGGAGTAAAAACTATTTTTGAATTTTGCTAAACTTCTGATCTGTGAATCAAATCTCACAAACAGGACACTAATAACAAGCAGACTTGGATTCTACTCCTGATTACATCAATTATGATTCCTATGCCTGAAGTGACTGTAATCAACAGCATTGGTCATCAAGGACAAACAGAGTGACTTCAGTAGCATCATGTTAAGGTCAAAATCAGAGACAGGATAATTAGTTTGCTATCCGGAGAGTGTTTACCATTTGACCCACAATGCACTGCTTCATCCACATTAACATGGACGTCATTGGTTACGTCTTCTGCTTATTTGCATGAATGAGCTCACCCCTAATTCATCAGTATCATTCAATATGCAGAACAGCTTCCAAAAATACATTTTGGGTAGTTTGTTTTAATAATCCAAACTAACCCTTTAGTACTGAACATATAAAACTTATTTTCAAAATGTATCCTAAAATGGATGAACTACTGAACTGTCAGCTTGAATCAATTCTCTCACCCATATTTTGCTGTTAAAAAGAACTTTCAAATCCTTCATATATGTTGGCTATTAGTTATAATTATGGACATTGTCTGTGTTGTTAATCCCATGAAAATCTGCCATGTTAGCAATTTCCAAAGTAAAAATTTCCTTCCTTACTGACTACAGTTTGCTGAACTTCGAGGTCCAATAATCCAATGTGAACACACATCTCTGTGATATGGACAGAAACGAGTGGAATCCGAAACGTAATTAGGTGTTTTTTTTGTTTTATTGGATGTGTTTTTATTTGCTTTTGGCTCAGAATGGAGTGCATTAAGGCCAGGCCAGCAGAACCCTATCGACCCGTAATGTACGGTACCCAAACGAAAAGGCCGAACAGAAGTAGTAAAATCAGATGCAAATGGTGACTAAAGTCATGCACTGCAATGTTTGGTAGGAATCATTTTTTTCTGCTTGTATCTTTCTGCTATGCAGCTGGCAGCAGCACAGCACAGAGCTGTAGCCTGAAGAGCAGTCTTCAACTCTCGCCATTCCTCAGGTAGACACTGAAGCATTAACATCTCTCCAGGATATGTCTGAGAAAGTCAGGCTTCGGTTACATAAAAAAAACAGACTGGCAGTCATTTATTTATTACACGGAATAGCCCAGATAATTCTTATCCCGTGCAAATAAGGATAAACTCAACATCTATTTCAAACATAAACAAATAGAAGTTCAGAAAATGGCTCTCTAGACTCTTCTAAACTTTAATCTCTACCAGCTCATTCTGAGCACATCCTGTGCTCTTCCTCTTCATACGTCCAGCCCCTCTACTCTCCCCGCTCTCGCCTGATCAAGGGTCAGCTTGCAGTGTCTCCATTAGTCACGTCTCATTTCTTCTCTGCCACCCTGCTGTGATTCAGGGTCAGGGACTGCCCAGCAGCCATTTCCCCTCCTCGCTGGAGCCTGGGTGTTCTGGCTGACCCGGCCTCTTATCTCGGTTAAAGCAGACACTCGCTGGTGGTGGTCCTCTCATCGTCTATCAGCCTCTCCACTCTACCTGCTGCGAACAGCTCACACACACACACACACATGCAGGTGAGCTTATCTACCCATACACACATGCATATTTCTGTGTGGAGCAAAACTTTCTACCCGTATAGGATGTAAAAGTGAAACCTGGATTCTAGTCTTTGTAATTTCTGTTCACTTCAGCTAATCACAAATTCCTTCGTAAAAGCAGAGACACACACACAGTTGGTACAGGTTTCAATGACTGAGAGGGTCAAGTAACAAAACGCACACTGCAGAACGCGATACGCGAGGCTCCACAGACCCAGATGGCTGGGTTTTTTGTGCTCACTTCAGCTTGTATTATAAATTAAACCGCATTGTTCCTGCTTCGCCGGCTTGTTAAAGCTGCATGTGAGAGTTCACTGAGGACACAGCAAATCCATACTGTGGCACATGCCCCAGTAAAAAATGGTTAGGTGACACAAGTACTACAGGCAATGAATTTTGCTGTCAGACTTTTCTTTACCCTGAGAAGAAAAGCTAAATCTTTTTGCCACTGGTCAGCAGTTTGCTCTTGACATAAGCTCATTATTCTATGATTCAAAGTTGTCTGATTATCAGCTTTTTCCTCTTTGTTTTTTCATTCCAAGAATGGTTTGGAAAAAAATGTGAACCGCAGACTCTTTGACAACAGCAGATTACTAGTGATGGGACACAATTAGAAGCAATTATCTACTTAATTAGTGCTTTTGTGGTTATAAATCACAATTAATCACATTTTCATCAAATAGCAGTATTTGGCACAATAAGCTTTTATGACTCTAATAAATTATGGGTAATGACTTAATCAATAAATAGACACATAAAGTGTGAATTAGGATACAATTTCTAGCTTTAGTGCAACGAAGAATGAGTGGCTTTGCTTTCTTGCTATGGTTCATCCAACCAAACAGATTCAGGTGTAGTTTAAATCAAAATATTTGAGTGTAAGTAAACCAGCAGCTTCATTGTGTTTTCACACCTCATAGTCCGGTAGACTTGGTTTGACTGGGGACCAAAATAGCAACATTTCTGACATTTTCAGACGGTCAGTTCGCTTTCGAATTAGCGGCCATTTTGTTTCAGTCGACTGCAGAGTGAGAGAACAAAAATCACAATAACAAAAAACATAAACATTAATCAAGAACTAATTTTAATTGGAAAGAAAATAAAGAGTGCACATTGAATAACTTTGTCCTGTTAAGCCCAGTTCACACTACACGATTTTAGAATTGTCGGCCGATCGTCGGCCGACTCTCAAAACGTGAGAGACCATACACTAGCCGATTTAAAATCGTAGGTATAACAGGTTCGATCGTAGAGTGTGAGGTTTCACTCAAGGACATTCCAAGTCCAGATGTGAAATCCCTTAAAATTCTGTGCTACCTGATAATTTTTAAGTAATTTTAGATTGGGTACCTGTCACATTCAACCGGCTCCTTCTCGCTCCCAGTCGGGGAAACACCACAGACACTACGATAAACGAGCCAAGACAATCAAACGTGCTGCATATGCCCGATTTTAGATGAAAGCGGTCCCGACGTTCTACCGACTGGACCCGATCAGTCGAAACACACCACACACTACAGGATGATCGGTTACAATCTTAGAACTCAAAACGTTCTAAGATTGTCGTAAGGGCAAAATTGGGGCAAAAAATTGTGTAGTGTGAACTGGGCTTTAAGAGACAGCCGTAATGGACCAAAAGTATCTGCACTATAGAGAAAAGACACAGACGTTGAGAGAGATAACAAAAATTAGTCCAAGCAACACTAAAAAAGAAATCCTGAAAAACAATGTTTGTGAAGTGGTAGAAATTGGCTTGTTCCACTCTGTTGTAAAGTTCTATAATATGCAGAAAAATTGACAACGGAACATTTATTAAAAATTGTTGTGTGATGCTTTGGAATGGAAAAAAATCAGGTAAGTCCTTTATGGTCAATAAGCATACTAAAACAAGGAGACAAGACATAACTTTGACTAACTTCTGTAAATTGTTTAAACTGTAGCCCATAATGACAAGTGAACAAGAATAATGATAGTAAGACAGTGAACATTTTGGGTAGATCTATTTAAGTCTTAGATACTAACGGCTATATTTAGGCCATCACTTTAAGAGTCTAAAAGGTGAAATTCTATAAGACTACTAAGAAAAACAGCCAACATCTGATGCTATTTTCAGTTCTGCAGAGATACATAGTGAAGGGTTCTTTTAAATTTTGTAATTGTGTCTAAATTACAACAATACATAAAAGGGAAGTCAGTACTTGTTCAGAAGCAAATATTTAAATGGATTAGTCTTTTTTTTTTTTTTTTTTTTTTTTTTTTTGATAGCAGAATCAAATTGCATTTAGGGCTATCAAAAGACTGTTTTTGATGTGTCCTGTCCGGCAGTGTGACACTCTTGTGAGTGTCAAGACGAAGCCCAACAGATTTACTTTCACAAGCGAAGCATTGCAGCTTCCACTTGATATACAAAACTTTATAAGGCTTCAATTTAATCTACAATTTTAGTTTAAAATTAGAGATAAATAAATGAAGACATGACTTCTTCAAAATCAGTGTAGAAGCCTTTTTAATTAGCGCCACAGGTTCTCCTAAAATGAAAGCTAGCTTTAGCATTGCTAGCAGTTAGCTCGCTGTGGCATTTCTCTGCTGACAAACATTTATATGTACTGTGACTTTGTAGCCATATTTCTGTCACCAAACAACCTAAAATGGAGTCATAAACAATTTTAAATTTATTTGGGGCTCCTTTTCTCACTTAACATATATTACTTTCCCTTTATATTGCATCAGCTATTTTTGCAGCCAAGGGGTCTTATCTGTCTAACTTTGTATCCTGTAACTTTTAGTTATACTGTTCTTATATTTTATATTAAATAAAAAAAAATTGAAAGAAGAAAAAAAAAACCTCAGTCAATTGCCTACAGACCATGCAGCCTATGGGGCAGAACCAAGCTAAATCCATAAACACATCTTACGCCAACGCCAGCTGCTTTTAAGTTTGACTGTTTTAATCAATAGCTCAACCTTGGTTAATTTTAACCTTTCACACTCTAATCTTGAATGTAATAGTGGCTTCAGGCAATTTGGGGCTGAGCACCTTGTGTATAAATGATGGCACTGCATAAGCCATTGGCCGCAGAATGACAGGGAATCAATACGGAGGACATATTTGAAATTCAAAAGGATATTTATCTTTATCACTCATGATTAAGGTGAGTGCAAAGTTGAAATTTAACTCCAACGGTATCATTTTTTTAAAGCCTCATCTATTGTTAAACATGTATTTACTACAAGGAATAACCTGTTAATACTTTCACCCACAATTTCCTTCCTAACTTAGTTTTGTGCAGGACCTTCACGATACGGGCTGCGTAGAAGAAACAAGCTGTCCTGACAATCGTATGGGAGAGCGAGGCAAAGTGCAGCCTTGAAATAATCCTCCAGCTATTCTCACAACAGCTACACTCTGCTGTAATATAGAGTGCATGTGTTGGAGAAACATGGAAGACCTTCTATGTATTATTGAACAAAGCTGGCTGATTCTGAATTTAATGAGCAGAACAAGTGTGTGGAGTTGCTTTCAATAAACCATTTTCCTTCATTCCTCTTTGTCTCCTGTCAGGATGAGAGATTTACTTTTTCAGAAGGTAAATAAAAAAAGGGTTAGGAAAAAGAACTTTTTCAAAGTGCCATCTCATCAGCAATCCTTCACATCTCCTTCAAGTAATTAGCCATTGGAAAGCTTTAAGCTGGGAACACACTACACCCAGTTGTCATAGATTGTGTTAACAAACAAGGTTTTCACACTAACAGACTTGGTTTTGTTTCACAACTGAAAAAGAGCGAGGATCACACAGAGAACCAGCTAAAGAGCACAGATTTCAGGATCAGCCAACCCAGTGGTGGCTGATCCTGGGTAAGAATCCAACTTAGTTCTTAGTTGGGCTAAGAACTAAGAATTTTGTTCTTAGCCCAACTAAGAACTAAATTCTTAGTTTGGCTGACGGATTGATAGATTTCCCATTCTTTGTTGATTTCCAGGTGTTTGACATAATTGGAAAGCTTAATCTACACTTCTAGGATCATAAAATGGCTCCTGAACAGACTTGTTCCCAGTTTGGCAGTGGACAGTCACAAATATCTCAATAACAATAAAACACTGTCCTGAAGTTACAAAAAGATAAGAAATAAAGACAAAATAAGTTACTTTTTCCCCAATGTTGCAATATTTAACTCCTTTCGTGCACCCTGATGGTCAAAACAAAAACAATGCTAAAGTGTTATTCACATAATGTTGCATATCTTTGTACGCTTTTGATAATATATTTCACCAAATAATAAGTATCTTCAGTATAATATCTGCTACAGATACATTACTTACCTGTAGAAAACTGTCTAAAAATAATGAGTAAGAACTATTTCTTTGAAATTGTTTTACAAAATTTGATCTAAACTGTAAACAGTGTAAGTTAAGACGTCACTACAGCTTAGCTAGCAATGCAGACTAAAGTACAGCGTGACAGAAATGAGGGAGGATATCACTAACATGCAAATTTATGTTCTGTTCATCATGACTCCAACATAACAGCATTCATTTGTGAAATAATACAAGCTAATTTGGTTCCTAAATTATCACTCGGATCCGACGGATAAATGGTTCAGGTAACGGTTTTGCTAATACAAGTCAAAATAAAACTGAGACAAATACATTCTCAGAGCTATAAAGACATTTTATTTGCCCTGCAGCACATAAAAGGGGGGAATTAGATGTGCCATGGAGACATCTAGGACACTGCAAAGCACCAATTTTCACAGGCCGACATGAGATGGCGAACAATTACAGAGATGTTTATCACATATCGTTTATCACTATGAAATTTCTGGCACTTCCATAATCACAACAAGTCAGGGCCATTCTGTATTCACTCCTTCAAAAAGCAGCTTTCGTTCCAGGCAGATTGAAATTATGGTGTGCTGTTATTGAAAAGGCCAGGAATGGAGAAACTTCCGCAATCAAACTGTCAGCACTCCCATTTCTGTCTCCGGGTGTGTAATAGTCTGGACACTTGCTATTACGTTTGATATTCAGCACGTAAGGTTAGTCAAAGCATACTCAAATTCCATCAGCAAACACCATGCATGTGGGCTTTTTTCAGTGGGAAAATGATGGAGAGTCAGAGAGCAAACGTGCTAGTTATTTATTTTGCTTTAAAATAAAATCAAAGTTTTAGAGTAGCCACAAAATTGTACCTGTAGCCCAAATAACTTTTAGCACAAGTTTTGTGAATGAAGAGTTTAAAAAACCTTTGTCAATTAAAGTGGTATTAAATACTTCTTTTCACTCTACCACTTGGCGCCTTGACCCATCTGGTGAGTGTCAGAACCTAAACTGGGCCAGCAGGCAGCTGGAGCGCCACATTTTGAAACCACTCTGTGTATTTATCGGTAAGTCATTTTTTGAAAACCTTATTCTAAGCAATGTTATCATAATTGGCGAAAATAAACAAAATAACTACAACTGAAATTGAGAAAACATTTTTGTTATCTGAACTAGAAAAACTGTAATTAATGAGGGAAAGCTATAACTAACTGGAAATATATCATGGATTTATAAAACTAGAAAGTATTAAAGGAAACCCAACATTCAATTCAAAAATACTTTACACAAGGAAATGAAAAGTTCAGTTCATGTTTCATAGTTAGTCCTGCAGGGGGCGTCGGCTAAGCTGGTGCTGCAAGTAACTCCATGGGTTTTCTTCCATCCACTTTGCCTGTTTTTTAGTGTGTTTTAAGTCAGTGTTTTTAACTCTTTCAGTGTTTTTAACTCAGTTTCTCTACTGATTGACCTTTTGTTGCAGCTGTTTTTTCTCCATTCAGCCTTTTAAATGAGCCGAGTTAAACTGTTTCTCTAATAGATAAAGCCACCAGAGGAGTTTCTACTGTATTTAACTTGCTTTTCTCCACCATGGAAAGAACTCCTGGACCAGCTCTTCTGTTGCTCTGTCCTCTTAAATCCCCCAGGTGGAAATAGCAAATGGCCTTTCATACAGAGCCAGCTTCTGTTCTGCTGGAGGTTTTTCCTCTCCACTGTCACTACATGCATCCTCAGTATGAGGCTTTGCTTTAGCTTACTTAAGTAGCCAATTTAAATAATAATGATTGGTGCATTAACAGATTTTTATTTCTTTCTCTATTCCTTTGTAAAGTCCCATGTGTTGTGAATTGGCACTGTAGGAATAAACTGTAATGTTCCTGTTTGTGAATGTGTGTTAAATGTTGAAAACGGAGAAAGTGCATCACCTAAATCGGCTTCAGGATAAAAGACCTCAGATTCTTATACAACATTTGTTCATCTCAACTCTAAAGCTAATGTGGCAGCTTTGAATATGAGACAACAGCTGATGAAGGCAAAACATCAACAAGAAAAGAGAGGAATACGTTACAATTAAACTGTTCCTGTAGGTCAACAGGCCTGGATGCTATCATTAGGTTTTTTTTTTTGTTTGTTTGTTTTTAGATAGTTTTAGCTTTTTAGCAAATTTTAGCATTTACATGTTTGTTTGTTTTTTACACTGCAATGTCCCACCCCGACCATCGCCGATGATGACTACTGTAAATGTACGTGTGAAATGTAAAATAACCTAATTGATTCAACACTACAACAACTAGACAACAAGGTCAGGAAAAGTTTTAATTAAAAAAAATCAGGAAACGAAAGTCTAGGTCAGTTATGCTAGCTTGACATATAGATGTGCTCATTGTGCCGTGGAATTGGGTGTGTTTCGGTTCACGAAATAAATAAATAAATGACCCACACTCTGATAGATCATCAGTAGAGCAGGTGTCTAAATGAATCAACCACTGCTGTGTTCATACAATCACTTGTTAATAATGGCAAGAGAAACATCAAGCCTGAAAACATAATGCTGTAATGGACTGAATGTTCTGTTCTTTGTGTGGGAAATGTTTGAATCCTGATACATTAGTGGAGCTTTTGTCAGTCAGTTGCTGTGGCTATTTGACCCCCAGCGGTGTGTACGCACCAAATTTGTTGATGTAAAAATATAACATGCAATGTATCTGTAAGCAAACTCTAATTTGAAGCTTATTTCTCCATTCATAGCCAGTAGTTGCAAACTGTTCATTGCCATAAAAATTTAACACATTTGATACTTTGTAATGTCGCATATCTGAATCGAAGGCAGGCAAATGTCCAAATTTTCTTTTTACCAACTCATGTCACATGCTAAGCAACGTTAGAAAATGCAGCAAACATTCTAAGTAACATTTGGGCTTCAACAGGATTATGATAGCTAGAAATAATGACTTAAACCCTATATTCAGTAATCCTCATTCTTTCTTTGTTTCTCTTCCTCCTACTCCCGCCTCTCAATCTCATTTTTCATTTGCATGGTTACTGTCATCCCCAATTCAGAGTACATTGGGCTGCTTTTAATTACGGCATCTGTGTTGACAGGAAAGAAAAAGGGATGTTATTAATGTCTGATCTAAAGTGGGAGAGGTCCCAGAGCACAAATATTTCCAGTGTGCTTTTTGTTTTAATTAATTAACAGAAACCAGGCAGGAAGACAATTGGATTGTGTGAAAAGTGAGTGGATTAAGATGATTAGGATCCAAAGCTATGTTCATGTGTGTGTTGGTGCAGGTTTCTTAACTTAATGACATTTTTGAGTTGAAAAAATATCATTCACTTACACACTGCTGTAAGTGAATGTAACGGTTGGGCTGGGCGATATTAGGAAAATCTAATATCCCAATATTTCTTGTTATATCACCATACACAATATTTATCACATTATTTTTTAAATAATCTCCAACGCTATTTTAAACTACCTAGCACGTAACATATCACAGCGGTACTCCATTGAAACAGACCATTTATGTTTTTCCTAATTTGTTCATAAAATCAGAATAAGTTTAAATATTTTATTGTAGCCATAAGTTCCTCAAAGATGTTTTTCACTACTGAAATTACTACCACTGCGTCTTTCTGTGGTCAGCACTAGACCTTTAATAAACGAGACCATAGCAGCGCAACAAAAAGAAAATCACCAAGCAAGAGTCCACAAGGAAACAGCTGAAAACTAAAATAGTTAGGGTTAGATATGACCCTACAGGTGACCACTACAGGTGAAGCACCACAAGACGAATCACACATTTGGGCCTGCACAGATATATTGAACAGTGGATGAGTTCGGCTGGTTGGAGCAGTGGCTTCAAATACGTGAAGCCCTGCAGCCACCAACTGATCTTGTGCTCTTCAATGAAAACAACAAAAATGTCAAAAACCTCCAGCAACACCTCCAGTCTGCCTGGACAGAGATGGGGCTTTCGGGGGCCCCCACCTTTACAGATTTCAGGAGTTCCATTGCCACTTATGTAAGTCATTATATCACTTTTTTATTGTGAAAACTTATAATAAGAACTAACAACTTCCTTTATTTTTCAAGGCTCGAGATGTGCTGTCACCTAAAACCCGTGGGAAAGTCAGCAAAACAATGTGTCATAACACCGACACAGCTGAGAAGTACTATTCAATGGACAGCAGAGCAGATGGCGGAGGTACGAGAAAGGTTCCTGGAGGCCACAGACCCCAACGCCCCAGGTCCTTCATGTAAAGCGGCGGAGCCTCTGTTGGTTCTCTCTGAATCATCGAGCGAGGAAGAGGGCAAGGAGCCTGTCAAGAAAAAGAGGGTAAGGCTCGTCACTTTAAAATGCACATCTATTTTCCTGTTAATGTTGATAATGTTAACCTGACTCCTAAATGGCAGGTACTTACTTAAGTTCCTGTCATTTGGGAACAGTCACAAATTATCCCAAAAGGCAGGCAATAGCATCATGTAATATTTTTCTTTTTATATTTCAGAGAGTAGAGGAAACAGACAACTCCAATAGCCCTCTTCCATGTGGGCAAGATGAGGCAACCCAGGCCTCCCGGGAACCAGCACCGTCCACCCAGGCCTCCCGGGAACCAGCACCGTCCACCCAGGCCTCCCGGGAACCAGCACCGTCCACCCAGGCCTCCCGGGAACCAGCATCGTCCTCCCAGGACTCCCAGAAACCAGCATCGTCCTCCCAGGAAACACCACGAAGAAAGAAAATTAAAAAGGGTGTAGTTCAGCTTTCAAAATTTAGCCCCTTGTATGCTTACAGGCTGCACAAACGAATGCAGAGGAACAAGCCTCAAAGGCGGGCATTACGTGGAAGCAAGGTGTAGGTTCCTAAATAAAGAAGCCATAAGCTTGATGCTCTCCGTCTTTCCCCTTTGGTCCACTTGATGACGACAAAAAAAACAAACAAAAAAAACAGACTGGATCCTCTTAATAAAGTTGAATGGTTTACTTCAAAAACAAAAACAGTACAAAATGTTACCTTTCCACTAAAATAAAAAGTGATGGCATAGTTACTTTGAAAAAGTAACTAATCAGATTACTGATTACTCCTTGAAAAAGTAACTTAGTTAGATTACTGACTACTTGATTTGGAAAGTAACTAAGTTACATTAAAAGTAACTTTTTTAGTTACTTTCAGCAGCT